>PVKZ01002098.1:0-267879 GCA_004027375.1 Macroglossus sobrinus
AAAAGGAAAAGGAAAGGAAAGGAAAGGAAAGGAAAGGAAAGGAAAGGAAAGGAAAGGAAAGGAAAGGAAAGGAAAGGAAAGGAAAGGAAAGGAAAGGAAAGGAAAGGAAAAAGAAAAAAGAAAAGAAAAAAGAAAAGAAAGAAAGAAAAGAAAAGAGTTTGGTGATCTATAATGGCTGCACGGGCATCTGAACACTCAGGTTAAAGCTAATGAATAATTTCCTGGGCCACGTGCTGAGTGTGTACCACTGTGCTGGACCCTAAGGACACCAAAGAGAAAGAACCACCAAAACCTAGAGGAGTAACGACTCTGAGTGTCACCAGGCCACTTCCGGTCCAGCGAGGAAGCAGCCCCGAAACGCAGGAGGTGACCTGAGGCAGCCAGGCGAGGTGGGGCGCGGGTGCAGGGGGTGGGAGGTGGGTGAAAAGCCACCTGAGGGGAGTCTGAGCAGTCAGGTGATCTTAGGGGGGACCCAGGTCCCGGAGGCCGAGGGGCCAAGCCAGGGAGTCTGGATTCTCCACTTCAGGCAGCACAGAGCCAGAGAAGGTCTAATGACAGAGGTTAAGCTGAGGAGTGACAACATTTGCATTTTAAAACATCGTATTGTTTTTCAAGTACTCCCTGAAGAAAACTTGGAGTGTGCAGAAACACTAAGAAGAAAGATAAAAAGAATAACATTTATGAAAAATTAGACATCGCAACCCCGCCCCTTGGAACTATAAGCATACCAGACGGTGAGCATTTGTGTTTTTCTTGTCATAGACATGGCAGCTGGGGGACGATGAGGGGAGAGACCCTGAGAGGTGAAAGGTGAAAGAGAAGAGAAGGTGGCCCAAGGCTGACGCTAAAGCTTCGACTCTCGACAAGTTTGCCAAGTTGTCACGCTTCGGCCGAGGGTCTGTCAACCTCCTCCAGATGAAGCCGATGAAGACGCTGTACCAAGTGTTAGCTGAGAAATTCAGACGCTGTGAAAGCATTCTCAACAGCCAGCAGCTATCACTCTTCTTTTTATGGGGTTCCTTTCACAATGTCTGACACGTCAGCTTAAGAGAGGGAGAGGAGAGAATGAACAGGGGGAAAACCACCCTATGGATGATATAAAAATTCTTCAAGGCCTCACGGGATCGTGCTGAGTTCTTGTCCAAGGAAACAGAGGTGGTGACCTCCCCTCTCTGTTCTCTGTCTCAGGTGACCTCGGTATTTTTAGTGACAGCGTGCAAACCCCAGAATTCTCGTTCCATGGTTGGAAGGAAGCATCTTTGAATCCAGAGCAAACGTTTTCTCTACTTCTAAGAAAACGAAAGTCCTCAGGGGTGAGGAGGGCCACAGACCTGGCTGCGGAGAGGCTGTGTTCTCGTGACTTCCTGGTTCATCCCTCACCCATCTAACAACATTTCCAATCCGCTGTCTCCTTCTGATGCTGCATAAACATATTCCCAATAGGTAGACACAGGCCTGATTATATTAGTTAACTATTACATCAGTGAAGGCTGGGGCTGATACCGCAGCCATTCCGATGTGTTAATGCTTGCCATCGGAAAAACCTGATGTGCAGGAACGGTCATATATATATTTCTTTTTACAAAACTTAATCTTACAAGAAAGATTAATTAGAATTAATTGTTCTCATTTTAAGAGGAGAGAGAAGAGAGAGAGAGAAAGGAAGAGAGAGACAGAGAGAGAGAGATCAACTACCAGAAGCACAGCTATTTATTTAACTTATTTATTTACTTTTTATTTGAGGAATTTTGAAGCATATGACAAAACAGAATAATATAATGAGCCCCACGCACCCTTCATTCAACGTCCATGAGTATCAACGTTTGCCAGTCCTTATGCCGAGAGCTTTTAAAACACAACTTAATCCACATAAATGGTATTTACATGCAGCCTGTCATGACCAGACATACTATGTACAGAAAGATGAGTCTGAACTCGCTTCATCTGAATGGGTGGCCACGATGCCGTCTCTCAGCGGGGTGCTCAGTGCTGTCTCCGTTCTAAGGGGCTTCCGAGCGCACCGCGTGGAGACGGCTCCTGGCCCAGCCCTGCTGACCAACCCAGGGGGCTGCAGACAGGAATCCGGAGTCCTTACCTTGGCCTTGCCGCTAAGCCCACTGTGGGATTTCCACTGCCCTTCGGTGCGACAAAACCCCAGGGCCCCGCACCCCGGTGACTTTAGTTCCTCCCTCCACAGCAGGTAACTGCTTCTGACGCCTATTCCAGGAGTCTTGGAGAGGCGATGGCTGGACACTCGAAATGCACTCACTGCTGTGCTAGGCACGATGCCGAGCATGTGTGCATCGTCACACTGAGCTGGCGTTTCCGAAACGCCCGATGCCAGCTGGTACTTTCTTTGTTTATTCTGTTTTGTTTACTGTCCATCTCCTCCGACGGGAATATAAACTCCTTGCACAGAAGAGCGTCTCTCTTGCTCACCATGGAATCTCTGTGAGAACTGTCTGCACTTTGGTCAGCCTGCTGCCTGGTGAGCCCGATGGGATGGCGCTGACAAAGACGCCACGCTCATACACGGGAGGGTGTTGCTTCTATGGCGTTGCCGTAGCTGGCTCTCGACTTGCTGAACTGTGTGTTCCCCAGACGCTTACCCAAAAGGCCAGCTGGGAGCAGAGTCCAGGAACCCGCTCTCCTCTCTTTCTGGTTGGCGAGGTCCTTGGGGCTTCCACTGAATCGGGGACCCCCATTGTACCCCACAGGTCTCATGGAGCTCCATTAGTATCTACTCAGGAGGCACCTTTGCTATTCAGTGTTGATAATGGATCCGCCAGTGCCTGTGGAGGGGTGCCTACGGCCCCATCCCCCGCACGCCTGCAGCGTGATTCCACACCCCTGCAGTGTGATTCCACACCCCTGCAGTGACAGGCGAGGTCTGCTCCCGCCCCTTGAACCAGCAGATCATGGTGGAAGTGCCACTGCATGCCTATCAAGGCTGTGTCACAGAAGGCGTACAGCTTTGCCTGGCTCTCTCTCTGTCTCAAGATGGTCCCCCTTAGAAGCTAGTCACGATGTTCTGAGGGACCCGAGCTGCCTGGGGAGGCCACATGAGGGTGTCTGACCCACGGCTTCAGCTAGGCCCCCTGCTTACAGCCAGCATCAACTACCGAATGCGACAGCAATGAGCTGGCAGATGACTTCACCCCACAGCCTGTGAGTCTTCCCCCAGATGCCCCAGAAGTCTTGTTGCGGGACAGGCCACCTCTGTTGTGCCCTAACTGAATTCCTGACGTGCGGAAACTGTGAGATACAACAAAAGATGATCGTCTCTTAAGCCACTAAGTTCTGGGGCCATTTGTTATGCAGCGGCAGGTGACTAGTACACAGGCTGCTGCAGACCAGCCTGTGTTCACTCCCAGCGTAGGTGAATCTCAGTGTTAGCAATAGTGGGGATGGGGCTGGCCCCCTGGTTAGACAAAGGGTCTAGGGGATCGGTACTGAAGCTACGCTTGCATCCCAAGCGCACTATTTTCATTTGGGCCAGCTGGGGGCGTTAACCGATGGGGATGCTGCTCCTTGGCGTCACTGTGCCTGCGTGAACATCTTCATAACTTATCGATCCCGTAATTGCATTTAATTGCCTTCACTTTGTGAAGGCAACCCACAGCTCTTTCGGTTTATTCATAATAATAGTTAAATAAGCTACTGCGTTGAGAACTAGAGAAATTCTTGGGTCTATAGTAGTATTGGGGTCCCCAATGAATAGAAGTGGACCTGCTCCCACACACCCCCCCCCCACACACACACGCACATTGGGCTTCCAATTGTATAAATGCTAGACATAGCACCGGCTTCATCATTAGAAAGTTCAAGCCATCTGGGGGACTGGCTACAAAAAGATGAGCAACACTGCCATGACCTCCCACGTTTGCGTTAAGGTTACGCATCTGGAATAAAACCAGAGAGGCACGATGACATCATAATAGCCCATCATAAATAGCCCAGGAAAGAAACAGCTTCCAAACATCACGTCCCCTAGATGCCCGCACGTCCCAGTGCCGATCAGGCTGCTGCTGTGGACACAGGCCCGGCGCGTGTCGACCTGCAGGCTTCCCCATTTGTCTGCCCCGGTGGCCTCCCGCATGTTGGCATGGCAGCACGCGTGCATTGGGGGGTATGGGGGCCTCGCTCCCTGGAGAACTGTCTTAAGAAAGTAGCCAGACTTTTTGAAGGAGTCGAAATGTATAAGAAAATGGATTAGAAACTAGGAATGTTGGAGCAGAGAGAGCCCTGTCCACCACGCTTTCTTCCTTGAGGATGCCTCCCCAGTTCCTTGGTCCTCACTGCCTCCCGCTCCATCCCTCAGAGGGGTGTTATCTCTGGTTCACCCTAGAATAAACTGCAGTTTTAAAACGCCTGGGCTTACATGTGTCCCACTGACGTAAGGGCGGAGGAGAAATGAGAAACTCAGGGCTGCACCCTTTCTAGGGAAGGTTTGAAATGTTTCCACCGTTCCTGGAAATCTGTGAACTGATTTCAAAGTGTGGGAATGAAGAGGGAAGGAAACGGGGCAAGTTCAGGGCTGGGGGGAGCCTTGGGCGCTGTGTAATTTCCATGACTTAACCATCATGGGATTGTGTGCATGGGAGTTTTTTCTCTATGAGAAAGTTATGGGGTTTGTATGTAAAAAAAAAAAATCACTCCATCTCTTTTTAGTTAGAGGAATCACCTTTGTTATAAGAATCCTTGTGATTTAGCAAAAATGGATGTTACAGGCAACAAAGCAGAAAATAGGTAATTCTGAATCCTGGGGTTGCATCTCACCGGAGTTTAATCTGATTACTGACTTAAGAGCCAAAAGTTTTTCCGAACTACTCAGAAAACGTGGCTTCACAAAACCATTGCCAAGGAGAGTGAATGGCCCCTGTTCGGTGAACCTACAAATGACAAAGGCAAATTGGGAAACCAGGAAACAAATGGCCAAGTTCTTTTCTAAGCCTGTCAAAGACTGAACAGTTTAAAAAACACCATAATCGCTGTTATAATCAAAATAGAGATTCAAATCCAGCAAACATCTTGAGACCTCTCCTGTTCCAGAAACATATATCTTATATGTTATTTACATCTTCATATATATGTGTGTATATGTATATATCAGATATACCTGAGATTGGCTACATAATTTGTGGGATCCAGTGCAAAATGCGGGGGAGAGGGTATATAAAAATGATTAAGCATTTCAGATTGCTGACAGCAGAGCATTACTCCAAGGATGAGGCCCTTCTGAGCCAGGGCCTGTGTGATTGCACAAAAAAAGCCAAAAAGGGAATGAACTATTTCTGATGCTTGTGGTGAAACACAGCTGATTGCATCAGAGCACGGCAGTGTGGGGACAGCCACAGCAGCCCCAAAAGGGCTGGGTGGCAGTGTCCCTTCACCAGAATATGCCGAGGAAGGGAAAATTTAGAAAACAAAATCCCTTGCTTTAGGATATGTTATTATTCCCACAATCAGCTTCGGGGATGCACGATTATCTATTCCAAAAAAAGTAGACTATCCTTAAACCCTTTTCAGGACAAAACCTAATTCATTGTATTTAATTATGGATAAATAGATTGACAATGCATTTTAACCTATGGAACAAACCTCAACTCTATAGAGAGAGAATCAATATATCCAAAACACTCTGGGTTGGCCATTTGAATTCATTGGTGCATTTGTTCCTAAACAAATGATTATCAGATTAAGTTGATTGATGTTTTCCAAGATTTTCTAAATTCCGTCTAAAAGACTAAAAGCTTAGTTGTTAAAGAAGAGCTCATCAAACCTAATGAGAAATTAGGGATTAGGGTCCTTTTTCCTATTTCTCTCTGTCTCTTCTTGCCATGTATCGCCTTTGTCTTCTGTTTTCTTCTCTCCTCCCTTCTCCTCTCTTCCTCCCACTCCCCACAGAAGTCACGTGTCTTTCACTGTCCGCATTATATAACTACATTCGAGTTCTAACTCCAGCCACCTTGGGACATCTGCACATGCCATAGTGTATGAGCAACCTCACTTATTCAGAATGCTGTCTCCATTTCTCCAGAGATATTACAAGAGTCTGATAGCAATAAGACTTAGGTTTTCAGGTGATCGGATATGACACTGCCCTTAGCGAGAACAAGCCTGAAAGATAATACGTCAAAGCATATGCATGAACACATAAGTGTGCGTTCATGAATATCGCTTATTTTAACTCGATCTCAGGGGCTAGGAGACTGAGAAATGCTCATCCTTTGCGTTTCCCGCTGTGAGTGAGTGTCCTGTATTTCAGAGTAGCCAGCATGTGGCCAGAGTGGAGGATTCGTGATGTATCAAAGTATCTCGGAGAGAAGTGGATACACGGAAGCACTAAGCCCTGTCACAGAGGTGGGCGAGTCCCCTGCACAGAAGTCCTGAGGGACGCCCGTGCTCTG
Organism: Macroglossus sobrinus; assembly: GCA_004027375.1. NCBI lineage: Eukaryota > Metazoa > Chordata > Mammalia > Chiroptera > Pteropodidae > Macroglossus > Macroglossus sobrinus. The sequence continues at coordinate 6,411 of PVKZ01002098.1, forward strand.
AGCTGCCAAATCCACAAGCTTACTTCCGGAACCTTTTGTCCCTGAGAGGCAAAGCATGGCCCCAATGGTATAAAATCATTTGTAGAGAGAGGCAGCCCTCCCACCCCGGCCAAATACTAACTAACCTTACAAGACTTCTGGGTTTCCCCCTTTCCAAAGCATGTCGGGTTGCCAGATAAAATGCAGGATGCCCAATAAAGTACAAATGTTGGATAAACAACAAATAAAAATGTTCTTAGTATAAGTATTGCCTGAGCTATACTTACACCCAACAATGACTTGCTGCTTATCTGAAACTCAGAGTTAACTGGGCGGCCTTCTCTGCATTTTGCTTGCTGGACTCAGCAGAACGCACTTAGGGTGTCATTCAGCCTTTGCTGCTCGTCCAGTCGCGCCCCTACAATAAACGAACCCCACGCGTGAGGATGTAAGAGCCCCCCTGCAGCCCCTTGGGGAACCGAAGAGGTAACACTGACCGGAATAAATAACCAGAGCGCATGGCTGAAAGGAGGTGTGGTCTGGAGCCCCGCGGGGTGTCCTAGGGGTGCGCAGGCGCGTAGAAGCCCCACGGAAGCAGTGACCACGTGCTAGGGCCAGAGCCAGAGCCGTGTATCCTGCTCGTGGTCCCCTCCCCTTCTTCATCGCAGAGGTGGCAACAGGGTGCTGGCAGACGCGTCTCTGTCGTCAGTGTTCGTTGGGGTCTCTTTGCCTTGGCAAAACGCTCCGATGTCTGAGTCAGCAATAGGCACGGCTCTGGGAGAAGGCAGCGCGTGGGGTACCCCCAAAGCCAGAGGCAAGGAAGGAATAAAATCCCAAGTGAAGCTGAACATCGGGTCATTGGCAGAGGCTTAGGCCTAATTGGGGACATTGGGACATCTGAGGTCCGCTCTCCTTTTCCTGCTGGCAGAAGAACGTGGCTATTGGCAGAAAAGACTGTGAAGTTTGGAGCAAGCTAATTTTTTTTTTCACATAGCAAAAGGGAGATTTAACTCACTGACTATTTATTTAAGAAACACGCATCGTTACATGCAGTAATTGCCTGCCAGGCATTGCTCTAAGTTCTCTGCAAGAATCAATCCATTAACTCTTTTCATAAACCCAGAAGAGGGTGTTATGATTCACCCCGTTTTACAGAAGAAAAATCTGAGGCACAGAGAGGTTAAACACCTGGCCCAAGGTGACACCCCTGGGAGGTGGCCCAGCCAGGAGCCATCGTAGGCGGGCAGTCTTTCTGACAGCCTTGCTCTACTTTAAGAGGGTGGGGAGGGTCACGTGACAGGGTCGTACCACAGCGCCAGCCTTTGGTGTATAATGACGAAGATAAGAAGATGAAGATAATGAAGATGCATTCACCAGACACAATGTTCCTTCTGGAGGAGTCACAGAGACGTGACAGGTGGCTGGCACCCCAGAGGCACTCAGAAATGGTGGTTATTGTTCTTACACCAGCAAACGTTTACAGGCTCAATGCACACTGCTGGGGACGCACAGAATCAGCAAGCAAGCTGGCCTCTGCCGCAGAAGCTGACGGCTACAAATGACATCTTCGTCCCAGAGAGGACAAGACGGTAAGAGTGCCAGCTGAGGTGATGAACTGGTCTAATGGTCCCTAGAATGTTCGGAGAAGACCAGCAGGAACAAGCCTCACTGCTCATCTCTCCATGCTGCTCAGCTGGCCGTTGACCTGGACCTCTGATGGCTGCACCATCACTGTGGTGGCCACCTGCCCAGGTAGGCTAACCTGAACTGAATAAATCACAGCATCGAGCAGCCCTCGGATTTTCTTTTCAAGTATTTTTATTAAATGCCGCTGCATATCCTGACATCTTACTAGACTAGATTTATGGGACCAGATATACTAAGATTTGACTATGTCAATTTGGCCCTTTGGCCGATGTTTATAAAATCAGAGAATCTCAGGGCTGACCAGTACTTTTAAATTGTTCTGGTTCAACAACCCACTGGGGTCTTCATATCCCTTACCCCATATTTCTGCAAAATTATTGCTTTCTATCATTTTATGTCTTTCAAAGAAGCTGAGAGAAGGAAGGAGTTGTTCGACTGACATCAGCTTTCACTGACTTTACAGATTTTTGGTAGATTTTCTTGGATTCATTTTCTCCAATGATTTATATAATTGGTTAAGACCAATTGTGACAATCTTCCATCTTTGCCATATACTCTTTTTTCCAGATGCCTTTGCAACCAGAGTGGCCCCTTGACCCAGAGCTGGTCATGTCATGGTAGGATCACTGCCATGGTGTCTTCTGGGAAATAGTTTCCTCTGCTGTCAAAGGAAATCTTTTTCTTTTTTTAAAAAATCAGACCTTTTCCCTTCTGTATTAAATGTACCTGTGCAAGGATGTGATGTTGGAGCTGGGACAGCTACTTTGCAACGCGGAGCTACAAGCCTCAGGATGAAAAGCTGATGATCAGAGGATTAGAAAGACCAGGGTCTGCGTCCTTGATGACATGTTTTGAGCTACTGCACCAAACCTGGAACCTTATCTCTGAATTTGTCAGCTGAGATCATTAAGTCGCTTTCTGGTGGAAGTTACTGTCAGCCAGGTGTTCAGTTGCTTGGGGCTTAACATACCTAATAAGTAAAAAGGTGTTAACGACAGGTGGTGTACAGAGAATGTGACAATGAAGGCAGGAGAATTAGAACCTGATGCAGTGTTGGGTAGAACCTCAACCATTGCTTGGGTGATTTACTCAGAATACAAGACTCCGTATGTAATACGAAAACCCAAACAGAGCAGATGCTAGTGGGGCCCCGCCCCTTGTTTGCAGCTGAATGAATGTGCTGGGGACCACGCATACCTCCAAGGACCCCATTCTGAGTGAATCGCCCAAATAGTTATTGCTTTTAGACATTTTGCAAATTCCTATTCAGAGTTGCTGGTGAGGTGAGTACTGACTCTCATGCTGGGCGCCCTTTGGAAGGGGAGCCTGTGGCATCTCCCCCCCCCCCCGGCCACTCCCACCTTTGCAGTGGCACGGGCTAGGCCCGAGCCAACGTAAGCAAGAACCTGTGTATGAATTTTTCATTTAGGGATCTTTGTGCCACCGCAGTTGACTTATTACACCACTGACTTGTGTTTCTAACTTAACGACCCACCGTGGGAGGGGCTGATAATGGACCTTTGCTAGTATTTTTACAGTGGTGGGTCTGTTCCCCCATTTTCTTTTCCTAACTATACACACTCACTCTTCTCCTTTATTTCAGAACATAAGAGGCGAGCCCTCCAGAAGTGACTGGGCTCCTGCCTCCCCTCAGGTCAACACCAAACCCTCACTAAGACAGATAGTTGCCTATTTTTATCCCTGACGGTGACTAATTTAAGAAGCACAGTAATGTATTACATTAGTTTATGATTCAGAGTTTTCAGGGGACTTTTTGAGTAAGTGTTTTGTTATTTAGTGTCAGTGATTTTATGTGCTGGTATATTATTCCTTTGTTTAAAAACAAGGCTAAGACCCAGTGAGATGAAGTGACTCGTGTAGGGTAATGCAGCATGCCTCACAGGGACATGTGTCACGTGTGTCCTTATTCTCCAGGGAGGCTGAGGAGGATCAGAGAGGAGGCTGGGCTAGAGGACCAGAGGCGGATAACCACCAAGAGGAACAACACCGCATCCTGGGGCTCCAGAGTGAGTGCACGATGGCAGAGGGACAGGAAAGGGTGCTGGGCATCAAGGGGATTAAGACACGGTTTATAGTCACGGTAACTTGGGGCACAATACTATGATGTCATTCATGAGATGAGTCATGTTTATTATGTCACTGTCAGTATGACCAATTTGGCCAGTTCAACTGTGTACTACCTCGGAAGTAGCACTGCATGAAGAAAAATTACTTTCTAATCAAAAGAGGAATGAAAACCAAAATCATACTAAAATCAAAAATGAAAATGACAGAGCTGTAGTGCTCTCTATCTGACATAGAGGTGACTGAGAGGCAGGGGCTTGGCTTTCCCTGCGATTCATCTATCTTGGGGGTTCCAGCCTCGGAAAGGCGGGATGCTTGTTTGGTGCAAAAAGTATCCAGAGATACATATCGAATCTCACACAGAGTTTAGATTCTTGGGTAGATGACACAATCAAGAACGCTCCATGAAAGCAATAGAAGACAGTTATAAATAAACCCTGGAACTATAGTCCGTCCATAGTGTTGATATTATATATAGGGTACGGAAATTATTTTCACCCCCCATTTCACAGACTAAGAAACCTAGACATCTGGATGCAGATGACTCTTTAAGATCTTACCTAAGCCCATATAACGTCTCATTCATACTGAGGTCCAACCACTTGATCCTGGACCTGTGCTTTTCCTGCCATCTCTCTGGAAGTACATGAGTGATGGGGACTTTCTCCTGGTCTCCTTCCCTCGCCTACACTGTATTTTGTACCCTGGTGTGGTTTCGTAGGTGTGAATAAGCGTAAACTCCAGCCCCACCACTGATTAGCTGCATGACTTAGAGCAAATTATTTAACTTCTCTGAGTCACCACTGGCCATTTAAAAATGTGCCTATGAATTCTTACTTGGCAGGGCTGTAATGAGATCTAATGAGACAGCAGCCATAAAGCGCATTGGACCATCTTTGGCACATAGTAATTGCTCCATAAATGCAATTTTAAGGTAGTAAAACTACATAAAATAACACTGAGGGTAAACTTTTTTCCTGTAAAAATTGTCATTCTTAGGTCAAGTTATATGCCAGTCTGTGGAGCAGTTTGAGTCATCGGAATCACTCATATAAGTATTTTTATTAAATCTCCACTCCAGGGGTGTGTGTGTGTGCACACGGATGGGTGGATGTGGATGCGTGTATATGTGGGGGGTTTTGCAGGGGAGAGTGACAGCCTAGGGTAGGTTTTAAATAAATGGGACACTTGGGCTACGCTTTCGAGATGTTTCCAACCTTGCCGAAGAGATCAAATCTGGACTTGAAAATTAAAACAGCCTTATCAGGTGTTGTTAAATGGTGATGACAGGCAGAACGAGCCCTCCAGGAGCCCAGCAGAGTGGGGGTCAGCCCTGGCTGGAGGGCTGACAGAGCTTAGCTGAAGGCTGGAGCTGGGCTCAGCCAGAAACGAAAAGGAAGGTTCGACAGGCAGAGAAGGGGTTAGAGTCACAGTCACGCTGTTCCAAAAAAGGGGAAAGGAAACCCAGAAATCCTCTCACTCCTGACTTTGGCATGCGACGATCCAGAATGAGAGCTGGGGGCTCCCTGGCACCTCTGAGCTCTGCTGGCAGCTCTGCAGCAGAGACACCGGGTTGGCTGTGGCTCTGGGGCCAGTGACCCCATCTCTTAATGTCTGGCAGGTACTTTGCCAAACACAGAGTCCCGGGAAAGCCTTATTAAATGGCTCCCGTTCTGCTGACGGGCAGCTGCCCGGGAGGCGGTACCCTGGCCCCTCGGCGCCGGCAGGAGGAGGGGCCCTGCGCTTCCCGGGCCCCGTCCCTGGCTGGCACCTCCTGCCACACCGCGGGAGTGGTCCATCCCAGGGGGCAAACGGGGGGGCGGTGCCACGCTGGCACAACCTGGCTTCACAGTGGGGCCGAATTTTAAGTGGCGTTATCCTTTCAGCCCCCCCCCCCCCCGATAATTCTTACTGTATCCTTTCAGTGTTCTAGAATTTGGACATTTTATTAAAATTCGAGCCCAGGAAAGTGACATTTGCTCCACGTCTGGGAAACAGCGTTAACAATATTATCGCACACATCCGCGTTTCCAGGGGCTCCGGCGGACTCTGCACAAAGCTCAGCCAAGCGCAGCTGTGGGCGCCTGGTTTCTTTGGGAATTCAAGAGAGTTCTGGAATGTTTCTGAAATAGATACAGGATACGATGGTTAATTTCGTGTGTCAGCTTGATTGGTCTGTGGTGCCCAGTTGTTCAGTCCAACGCTAGTCTAGATGTTGCTGTGACGGTGTTTTGTAGATGTGGCCAGCATTCAACTGACTTTAAGTAAAGATGGCCCCCCATAATGTGGGTGGGCCTCGCCCCATCAGCTGAAGGCTTTATGGGCAAAAACTGAAGTTTCCTTAAAATAAAGGAATTCTTCACTCTGCCTACATTTCCAGACTGCTGGTCTACCTTACATATATATATATATATATATATATATATATATATATATATATATATATATATATATATATATATATTTATTTTAAACTTGCCAGCCCTGTAATCATATGAGTCTCTTCCTTAAAATCTCTCTTTCATGTATATATAATTCTCCTATTGAGTCTGTTCCTCCAGAGAACCCTGATTTGTGGCCACTTAAATAATCTCACAGGATCCAGGACAAAGGATAACCCAGAAAGATGAAAGGGGTCCATGGTGGGGATGGGATGGCTGAGACAGCTTAGAGACCTTTTCTGCTTTCTGCCCAGGACACATGGGCCTGGTGACCTCTGAGTGCAGGAACAAGAAACGCAGAGACCCTTCTACAAACACTACAAATCTGTGCTCCTTTTCAAAAAGACCATTGATTTCTCATTTCATTAAATATCCTACCAACAGGTGTGACCATCATGCCCATTGCAGCAAGTGTTAGGTAAGGATAAAGCTTCTTGGTTTCCATACTACTAAACTGGAGACCCCAAAACAGCAAGAAAAGAGGTCCCTTCCAAACTCCATACAGCCAGTCCTTCCTCTTAGACAAAGAACTTGGCTGCCTCTCAATCTGAATATAATCTCCTAAATCCGACTCAGCACTGACCCTTCTCCCCCTTCCTCCTGTCTCCTACATGATTAATGAAAGTCTCTGTCTTCATAGTTCTAACTCACGGCTCGTTCTTCACTCCCATGGTGCCCTTCGCCAAAAGCGGGCACCGTCACCAGGCGGTGTGGAGGTGCATGACCAGCCACCGCTCCCCCAGTTGAAACGCCCTCGTTCTCAGAGCCCCACGGCCGCAGCAGCTGCCGGGCGTCCTCTAGGTCCTGCAGCTGTGGAGAAACCGCCACTAACGGTTCTTAATCATTTTAGTTCAATGCAGATGTCTGGACCTCGTGGTTAGGGTAAAAATTCAACAGCGGCCGTCATTATATTTTATTATTATAATGTACGGGAAGAAGACTTTGGCTTCCACATTGGAAAGTCCCACAACGAGTCAACGACGTGTCCACCTCTGACCCCCTCGTGGAACGGGGCGTCTTGTGCTTTGGGACTTGGGTTTGTGTGGGGCAGGAGGCGGGGAGCTCAGAGTCTTGTCAAGGTCAAGGCCCCACGAGGCCCCATGACCGGGGCGGGAGCAGGGGGAACGGAGCTGAGGTCACTGTTGGCCCCTGCGCTCCTGCGTGTGGACTGGGGCTGGCAGCAGCGCCTCGCACACAGCCCAGTGGGGATGGTTATGCTTTCTCATCTGTTTTTCTGGCCCCAACAAAAACATCTTCTGACTGAGACACTTGAGAGAGCTCCTTTACTTTGGAAACTTGTGACATCACACAGAGATTGATGGCTCGTCCTCTTCAAAGGGATTGGAAACGTCCCAGTCCCAGGCTGTCTGGCTCAGGGTCTCCCCTGCATAAGCCCTCGAGGCGGACATCAGGGGCAGCACTGTTTCCCCCAGTGTTGAAATCAGTTCAACGCGTTGACAGGCTCTCCCTGCCAGAGCTTGATGGCGCAAGTACCTTTCACCCTAAGAGGTGATGCAATCTCTTCAAACCTGTTCCAAACGAAGCTTTAAGGTACCAGGTGTTGTCCCAGCCTCCACGTTCACCTTTCACCACATCTCCAGGTGCGTGGGGAGAGCAATAAAGAGCCGTTTGGAAATTTCCTTTCTCCTAGTTTCTAAAATAATCTGTGAAGAGCATCATTTTGTACATAGGACACCATCTGATGTTTCAAATTCTCCTCACCTTGCAGGCAGGATTCAGGGTGTGAACTGGTGATGGCTACAAGGACCCTAAGCAGAGTGAAGAACGTGGTGGACAGTCACAGAGTCTCGGTGGTTACTTGGTGACTGACGAGTAGATTTAGAGAGTGAAGTTGAAGGGCATCACAATGTCACAGCGTAACGAAGCATGTCCTCCCACCCAAGGGACGATGGGAGCCAGATCAAGAGGACTCGCCGCCTGATGATCTGAGGACCCAACCCGAGGAAATGACAGGCACTTGAAGGAACAGAGGACTCAGCACACCCAGAACTCAGCCAACTTCAAAGTCGCTTTCACCAAGGGGTAACCACAGGGCTCTTTTCCCACAGAAGCACCAGATTTATAAATAAAACCCTGCCGAGTTTCACGCCGTACCTCGGGATTGTTCTAAATCTCAGAAGCGACTGAGAAGGAGGGACCTGGCTCTTCCAGGCCTGGACAGCCTGTGTGTGGCCACAATCAACCCCTCCCCCACCGGGACCCCACCTCCCTAGTCCCCTGGACCCCCACTGGACCCTTCCTGGCTCCTGGCCCCACGAAAGTCAACACACGTCCGAAGCATGTGACAAAGCATACGATGGCCCTAAGTGCCAGGCCTAGGACCACCAGGCCCCCTTGGCTGTGTGACCCTCTCTCCAGAGCCTCTGCCTCCCATCATCCCCTATACATGCCTGAATATGTGGTGCGATTTGAGAGACCCCCAAAAAGCTACGAACCACCACCCATGCTCCCACTAAAAGTCATCCTGCACCCTCTGAGGAAGGGTTGTCATTACTTTGGAGCAGGGCTTCTCCGTAAGTTCCCCCTAAAATACAAACACACTCGGGGGGCCAGGCAGGTCATCTATCACCCCACGTCTCCTTCATTTATCACACATTAGCTGGTGAGATGCTGACAACATTCTGCAAAGGGGGGTTCAGAGGGGCAGTCCACAATACGGGCCCTGGGAGCAGGAAACTGCAAACCAGAGTGTTCCCGGGGCAGTGAGATGATCGCTCAGTCACCTGGAGGGGGAGGGGCAATAAGGGAGGAGGTCAGGAAGAAGCGGGGAGCGCAGAAGATGCCAGCACAAACACCCCACCACCGCCTCACCCGCTCAGGCTCGCTAGGAAGACTGACAGCAGACAAACCCGTCTCGCTTCCCGTGGATCACTTTCAACAGCCCTTGAGTCAACGCCCCCCTGAAGTCCACTCCCCCATTTTTCACAGCCCTGCAAAGCCGGCCAACAGGTATAACTACTTTTGTTGATTTTACATAAACAAAATTAATTAAATAGACAGTTGATCGATGGATAATGAAAGTCAGTGTGCCTGGATTTCATGTTTACCCATACAAACAAATTCCAAATGTTAAAATCGGCCTTTCCCAGCATCCCACTTTCCAGAAAGCATCCTTTGGGCCGTAGTCTACTGAAACAACTAATGGGATGGTCCCCTTCTCGCTGATGCTCCTGCCTTCCCAGGGATCTCTCGTGCGAGGTACGCGCCTTCTCCAGCCCGGCAAAGCTTTGCCCACCAATACAAATTCCAGGATAAATGGTCCAGGAGGATGGATGTGCTTTGCCCTTACCCTAAACAGTGTGTGCAAATGTCTGCTTAACATCACGATGCAAGCGTTTTGAAATGACACGTACAGATCCTACATAATTCCTGGATGAATGTGAGGCTGCCCAGGTGTTTCAGAGAGCAAGAAGACATAGGAGGGGTTATGAGGAAGAAATAAAGAAGGGAAGAAGAAAGGGAAGGAGGAAGGAGGAAGGAAGGGAAGGGGAGAGAGAGAGACTATTCATACCTAACTTATAATCTTCACACTGAAAAACACAGGTATTTGGGCTTTATTTTGTTAGTTATGTGCAGACTTACAGAGAGGTCATGTGACCTGCATATTTCATAATAACCTCTGCCATTTACTGAGTGTAATCATCAAGACCTGTGCTCAGGATCTGACAGACATAACCTCATTGAAGCATCACACGGACGCTGAGAAGCTGATGCGATCACGGTCGGCAACCACTCTGCAGACGTGGAAACTGCTTTCAGAGAGGCCGAGTTAATTTGCCTGAAGTCGGAGTCAGGACGGCAACGGGGTACGTCTGTAAGCCTGGGCCTGAACCCCCACCTCACACCTTTGATCATCTTTGTAGGTCACAGACTCTCCCACCTCAAGCCTGACCTCAGGCTAACCCTAATAAACCTCCAAGGCTCAGGAAGGGGTCTGCCTTGGCCGAGTTACCAAATACCCCTCGGAGCCAGGCACTTTAACACATCCTGCCTGGACCAGAGACATCTTAGCTGATTTTCATAGGAAACAATAATTCAAATTGGACACTGAAAAATTACCTGCCATTAAATTAACCACAGAGTGCTGACACTTCCTTTCCTTTATAAAAAGGATGCAGACTTTCTTAAATGTTCTTGGCTGCAGAAGCACATCTTTTTATGGGATCTTTTCATGAGTTCTTTAAACATGCACTCATTTAAAATTTTATTGCATTAATTAGGTTTCAGCTCAAAATGTTGCTGGCTCATTGGATCATACCTGGAAAGTCCAGGTTTGACCACAGAAGCAGAGAATTTTTAATAAAGAACTTCCTGGAAGGCTCATAGGTGACTCACGGTGGTTAGATGGTGGTTGTCTAGTATATTCTGGGATGTCACTCACACTCACCCCAGACAGTTCAAGCAGCTAAAATAAATAGCTTGGAGTCACACTTTCTTTAGTATCTGAAATATAACAGCAACTTTATTCTATATCTGCTCCTTCAACTCTCATTTTTTTAAAATAATCTCTCATAAAGTCTTTACTTTTATAATAGTCCAAGCTCTTTATCTCTGGCCAACCAATTATCTGGTGTCAGGATGAAAGGAAACAAACATTCATCTCACCTTTGGAAACTATATCAACAGGAGGATATGGTCCTTCCGCTCATGCTAAAATTTCCAGGAGCTGTTAGCAAACAAGGATTCTCCTGACTGCTATGCCTAAGTGCAAAAACCATCTTAGATACATCTCAGATTTAGACAATTTTTCAAATCATAATTTTTATATAGCATCTGTGTTTACTTTCAAAATGTTTTCAATTTAAAATGGCTTCAGAATCACTGAGTTTGCCTTAAGATGATGACTTCTTGATTTTATGACGTGCATTTCAAATGAACACACAGAGAAGCTTCTGTTTCTGGACAGGTAGTAGTACCTGGGACCAGACTTACCCTTCTACCATAAACAACTACAAAACTGTACACACAGATGAGGACGCTGTGTTTAGGTATTGACAACAGGCACGGCAGGACCGGGATCCCTGAGAGAGGGGAAGTACATGATGTGAGCCCCACATTCGCCCTGTCACTCTGGTTGGAGACAATTTCTTGACGTCAGTATCAGGAGGTAGATCTCAAATAGTATAGAGAGCAGTCTTGCTGAGCTGAGAAAGCAGAGCTTGAGGTTCAGGGCTCAGGCTACCAGAGAGAAGGGAGTTGCACTGGGAAAGGGAGAAAGAGAAGCATAAAAGAGCAGAAAACTGTGTTATGCTTCTCTACGGGCCCTTGGTCAGGGGCTGGGGACCCATTGCTCCAAATGCCTGGCAGGGAGAGCTGCTACAGGGCTGAGAGAGAACTAGAGATACTAAAGATACATGTAAGATGGTGGAATTCTAACCCAGCCAGCATGGAAAGATCTCATTAACATCCCAGTTACGCAGCTGGGGCACCAGAAAGGCCATCTCCTAAGTATAACTCCAGAAATTAAAGGACTCTTATGCTGTATTATCCAAAATGTCTAGCTTATTAATACAAAATTTTAGACATGTGAAAAGAAGAAAATTTTGACCTATAATTAAGGACAAAAAAAGTAAATAGATGGAAACCCTGAAATAACCCAGATGTTAGAACTGGTATATAAGAACTTAAAAATAGGTGTTATAAATATGTTCAAAGTCTTAAAGGAAAATATGGTCATAATTAGCAAGCAGAGAGGGAATCTCAGCAAAGAAATTGAAGCTATAAAAAGAAATAAATGGAAATTCCAGAAATAAAATCACAAAATCTAAAATGAAAAACTTTATTAGATTATCGGATTAGATATGGCAGAAGAAATGGTCGGTGAACTCAAAGACAGATCCAAGTATGTTAAGTGATCTGAAGAACAGAGAGAACTGAGATCAAAACAAAATAAACAGAGCCTCAGTGACCTGTGGGGTATCAAGTGGATGAATATGCATGTAATAAAGTCTCAGAAGAAAGGAAGAGTAAGAATGGGAGCATAAAACCATATTTGAAGAAAGTACAGTCAAAATTTCCTCAGATCTGATTAAAATATACCAACCTACAGAGCCATCAAGTCCAGAAAATAAAACCAAGGCAAATCATAGTCAAAATTTGGAAAATAAGAGATAAAGAGAATATCTTTAAATGGAGGAGGAGCAGAAAGAAATGATCTATTGCATTCAGAGGAACGACGATTCAATTGATGGCTAACTTCTCATCAAAAACAATGGAGGCCAGAAGACAATGTGATGAAATCCTTAAAGCTCTGAGATTTAAAAAAAAGAAAGACATTTTCAGATCAATGAAAGCTGAGAGAATTCATTGACAGCAGACCTTCATTACAAGAAATTTTAATAGTCATTTAATATAAAGGGATATAATACCAGATGAAAACTCAGATCTATAAGAATGATTGAAGTATACAAGAAAGTTAAATATATGGGTAAATACAGAAGACAGGTTTATTTCTTAAGTTCTGTAAAAAGACAAATAACTATTAAAATACTAGCATTATAAGATGATGTTTATATCATATGTAAATAAAATATATGACTTAAACCCAATCATATCAATAATTACATTGAGTAAAAAGGAGTAAGCACTCCAATTAAAAGGAAGAGGTCATAAAGCGAAACCCAATTATCTTCTTTCTGTCTGTAAGAGACGTATGTCAACTATAAAGCCACAAACAGGTTCTAAGTAGAAGAATGGGAAAAATAGACCAAGCAAATGATAAGCACGGAAAAACTAGTATGATTGTATTAATATTAAACAAAGTAGACTTTGAAACCAGGGGTATTGCCAAAAATAAAGAGGTACATTTCACGAAAAATACAAAGGTCTATTCGAAAGGAAGACATACAAACTCACACAGGAGCTTTTTGTATGTACACATGAGTATTTTTCTCTTTCAACTCCCAATTCTTTCTCCATTTTACCCTATCCTTCAGAACACTTTTCTGAGCTCCAGAGTCTGGAGAACCACCATATACCACATTTCTCAGACTCTCTTGCTTTTGGCGTCCCCTACATGACCCAGGATTGAAACAGCCAGATCTTTGCGAGGGAGGCTTGGAAGGCGGAAGTGAGGCGGAAGCTTCTTCTGCCGGGAAGCACAAAGATGTGCCTGGGCTTTTCATAGGACCAGCAGAGCTCTCAGCGTCTAGTAATTATCCCGGGTGTCGACAGACAAGAAATAGGGTTTCCCCTTTGCTCCTGTGCATCAGAGCAAGCACTGGAGCCAGTAGGCACATCAGCTTTTCTGATTCAAGTTCCTTAACAATAATAAAATTGTCAAGTCTTAAAAAGACCTTTTGATGAGTTATCCTTTCCTAGAATTTATTTCATCTCTAATTTCAACATATTGGTTCTTTTTAATATCTCTGTTCTCTCTGTATTTATGGCACCCTTTAGTTCTTAATATTTTTTAATTTGTGGCTTATGTATATTTTTATTGATCTTTCCTAGCAAAGGTTTGTTCATTTTATTAATCTCTTCGAGAATTCTCTTTTGATTTTGTAGATTGTATTATATCTTAAGTTCCTATTTTATTTATTTTTTCTCATTCTTTCTGCTTTTTAAAAATTTTTTCTGGAGTTATTTTTCTTACTTTTTAAGTTGAATACTCAGCTTCTCAAGTTTCTGTCTGTCTTCTTTTCTAATATAAACTTTTTAAGGCATAACTACATCTCAAAATACTGCTTTAGCAGTATCCCATGAGTTTTAATATGTATTATTTTCATTATCATTCAGTTATAAGTATTTTAAATTTTAATTAAAAGTGATCTTCTTTTACACATTATTCAAAAGTATATTTCTTAAATTTTCAAATGTATAGCTTTTAAATTTGTATTTTTGTTGTATTTTCAACTTACTGGCATCAGGGTCAGAGGATATGCTGTGTATGATTCCAGATCTTTGAACTGATTGAGATTTGCTTTATGAGTTAGCATAAGGTCTAATTTTTATAAATGTCCCCTGTGTACAGTACAAAGGTGAGTGTGTATTCCCTAATCTCCGATTCTGTAAACATCTATTAAATCTAGCAAGTAGCTTGTTCTGTTCAATTTTTTCTAGATTTTTGTATAAAAATACTACTACTTGACTTACCAATAATTTTAAAAAGTCTGTTAAATTCTCACATCATGATAGTGAATTTGTTTATTTCTCTCTGTGAATCTATTACATTTTGAGGCTATTTTATGGAATGCATACAATTTAGAATTATATATTTCTAATGAATTTAACCTTTTTATGTAGTGAGCTTTTCTGTCGCTATTAATTGTTTTTTGTCTTAAAGTCCATGTGTTGAATGTTAATATAGCTACCAGGTTTTTAAATTTGTTTTGTTTGTATTTGCCTAGTGTATATTTCTCCATCTTGTTTTCCAACTTTCCATGTCTTTCAATTTTAATGGTGTTATTTATAAATAGCAAATACTCAACTTGGTTTGGGAACTGTTGTTATCTGCTTATCTCTATTTTTTACCTGGAAAATTTAATCCACCTACTTCATTTTAATTACTGATATATATATTTAAAGTTATTCTCTACCTTCCTACTTTGTATTCTGCTTGTTTCACTTTTGCTATGCTTTCTATTGCACATTTTTACTGTTTTAAAATTGAGATTTTTTTTTCTGTCCTGTGTTTCCTAATTCCTTATCCCCCTGCCACAAGGCTAAAAGTTATATACTTATTTGCTTTCTTTTAATGATTGTGTAGTGAAAATAATATTAGTAATAATAGTAGTAAAATATATGTAAATTAATATATGTATATATAAATATATAAGGCAAGCAAATGCCATGCAACAAACTGTGTTCCAAGCATTTTCTTATGTTAACTTATTTAACCTCCACAGCAACCCTCTGAGATAGAAAAGTATTAACAAACTCCAAGGTTAATATCTCAACTCCCTCTAAATCATCAGAACCTAAAACACATTAACTCCAATCATTCTCCTCCCAAATTATAGGCTACTTTTCCTATATTTCAATTATCATTTTTTCTTCTGTGGTCACTTTCTTTCTAGATGAAGGACCTCTTTTAGAGAAAGACTGTCACATTCCTTTTTGTGTGTGAAATTTCCCCATTTTCTTCTTAGTTTTTTTTTTTTTTTTAAATTACGATAAAAATTTCCAAACATAGTGAAGTTGAAAGAATATTACGGTGAGCTCATGGATACTCACCATCTAGATTGTACCAATGAAATTTTGTTACAATTGTTTTATCCGGAACTATTGATCTGCTATTGTCTGTATCCATCTAGCAATCCTTGCTCTTTGATGTATTTCTAAGTAAACCACGAACTTCTGGACCCTGCTTCGCATACTGCAGCACGCCTGTCATTCAGGATTACCAAAAAAAAACCCTTGACAAGCACCTCCAAGATGTCAAGCCCTCTTATCCGTGAATCCTCACTAGAACCCCACAAAGAATGCGGTCCCAAAGAGGAGACCCCCCCAAAAAAAATCATGAGGGGCAATCACTGCCCCTTATAGCACCAAGATGGCAGGCGCTATTCTTAGCGCTCTGCTTGCATTTTCTCCTTTAATCCCCCTCTCGGGATCTAATGCGAGATTATAGTTAGTAATCCGTATTATGTACCTGCCAGTTGTTAAGAGAGTATATCTTAGATGTTCTCACCGCACAGAAGAAACAGTAATTATGCGACGGGATGGAGGTGTTAGCCAATGCTACAGTGGTAATCATTTTATGATATATATAAGTGTACTTAAATCAATACTTTGTACACCCTGAACTTACATGATATAGATGTCAGTTATGTATCAGTAAAGCTGGAACAAAAATAAATGTGGCACCACACGATCAGCTCCCGGATAACTGAATGTTAGATAATAATCTTAGGACACAAGAACACAGGCTGTGGGGTTGGCTGCCAGGCTGGAGCTGGCTTCCTGTCGCCGGCTACGAGGCGTGTCCCCAAGTTCTCCGGCCTCTCCGGGCCTCGGTTTTCCCACGCAGAGAATGGAACTCATACCACAAAATGAGGCGGGGAGAGGCTTCAATGAGATCATTTACGTAAAGCGCTTAGTCCAGTACTTGGCCCTCCTCAAAAAAAAAAAAAAAACCTTAATCATTGTCATTTTCATGAATGAGGTTTTTACAGACTTTTTTTGGAATCTCAAATATTTTTTATCAGGAAGGAAAATTCCCATTAGATCCGGCTGCGTCCGCCATGGCGACCCCATGCTCCAGGGAAACTTGCTTTTAGGATGCCAAAGGGGAACGCAGGTTTGACACAAGAAGGGGAAATTCATGGAGAGAGTCCAAACATTCGATTCTTATAACTATTTTACAAAAAGATAATAGAAGTGAGTGACTGAGTTTATTCCGTTTATTTATGGCTGACCTCTGGCTTCCTTCGTGTTTTGTGGACTAGATGGGCAGGTTCCAATTTGTACGGGTGCTTTAAATGCTGTCCAGCCTTCACTTCATTCATTAATATCAGGTGCAGCTAGGCGGCCTTAAGCAAATAAAGGGCTCATTCCTTCCAGTCTCCCATCTTAAGCTGAACACAACCCATATTCCCCGTCTGCGTGCTCACCGACACGCGCATGCCCAGTTCTGCCCTGGGCAGGGACCCACACGAAGGCAGGTCCGTGCACAGTGGCTGGGATGCAGGCGCTGGGCTCCATGAGATGCTCATGCGTGCTGTGTGCAGAAGTTTCCAGATTAGCAGCAGAAAATCTCGCCCATGAATGGGAACCTGGAAAAACATCATTTGTCTAAAAAAAAAAAAAGGAGGGCTCTCTGACTAGGATCCGGGTGAAGAACGTGCCCTCTCTCCGTGTCTGCGACCTGCAGGAACACGGCGGCCGCTCGCGGGCTCACGAAGGGCCCCGTCTGGCCTGTGGCAACACCGGCTCCGTTCGCAATAAAGGCCACATGGAGGAACGCACAGGGGAAACTCTTTGAGAGGGAACTGGGTATGTTTCAGACGCGAAGTCTGCAGAGAAAAATCCGTAGACTTCTCTCTTCTTTTTTTTTTTTTTTCTTAAGTAAAACAAGTCCCTGGAAATGAACTTTGAGAGAGATCGCTTATGCAGGAAATCGTCCCAGAAGGGAGAAAGAAAAAAAAAACAACAGAGTTTAGAAGCAATTCAAATTGTAATATACCCTGTTCCCCCAAAACTAGGAATAAAAATGGAGTTCATGGGAGCCCAAATAGAGGCCCCAGGCTCGCTGAGCAGAAATGGAAAGACGATTCGTTGTTCTTTGTGCTGGTGAATGTGTCCACTTCTCCTCCGTGTGTGCGTCTGTAACGGCTCTGTGTATTCACACCTCCTTGTGACCGAGGAAGTGTCGTAAGTGAGGGGTGACAGTGACCGCTGTCCTGTGTGCAGTGCTGCTCACGGCTCGCTCTTCTCTCCCCTTTTCTCCACTCCACTCACATCTTCTCCGTGTCCGAGTGGAGAAGGAATAACATGGAAAAGGCAAAGGAGGAGGGTGGGCTCAGGGAACATTCCAGAACCTCAGATCCCAGAGGAGCACCCGAGCGAGCTTCCCCGCTGTCACTGCTGTCCCCTGCACTGCCGGCCACCCTCACCCACCAGGAGACACAGGCCCGGAGGCTGAGGTTTGCATCGGGCTGTTTTGCTCTCTAGACTGGATGAGTTTCTTAGCTGCTCGTGCCGGTATTTTCTCATTCATCAGTGAGGGGTTCGTGTGGTATCCGTCGCCTTCCTAGCGGAGGCGTGAGAATCAACCGAATGGATACAGTCAGCCTTTCCAGTCTTATTTTGATCATTGTCACCCCAGGAAATCTCTTGGATATACTTTTTCTAATCCGTCCTCGCATAGAAACTTAATCTCACAGATATCCTGCACATGGGCCCATGCGGTGTCCGCATATCTGGTGCCACTCCCCCTCGCCTCCCCAGGAATCAGTCACGTTCAGGGCTCACTGCTGAGAGGGGACAGGTCTCGCGAGGGTTCTTTCCCCCACAGCAACACGCGCCGAGCAGAGCTAGTCCGTGGCCTGGTCACGTGAGCAGGTGCGGGAGGGGAGGAGGGCCTGTGGGTCTTCAATGGGCAGTAATGTCTCGCCCACGTGCCTAGGAATTGTGTCCCCTGCATCTATGGGTGCCTGGGGTCCTGCCGGTGGGCTGGTGCCCCACGGCACAGCTAACTGCTGCACCTGTGTTCTCTAGTCTCAGCCCACCTTTGGGTGTCAGGCACACCCACATCCGCTGGTGTCCCCATCTGCCCCTGGACTCTGTGCAGGAAGGTGGGACTCTCCCTCTGGGGCCAGCTCTTTGAGTGGTCACCTTCGCTGCCTCCATGGCCTCTGCATCCCGGTGTAATCCCATTGCTACTGGCCCGAGCTCCAGAACTAGAATGGTGACGACGTGCGTGTCAAATGCTACTCCAGAAACCAAGCACCCAGCACATCGGTTTGGATACGGGGACAAAAATAACCAGGTACCATAACATTCGCCACAGCATTTTCAAAGCGGAAGTTGCCCATCAACTGGGTCAAAACCTCCTGGAGAGAAAATGGCTGATCAAAGAGGTGTTTTGTGTGTGTGTGTGTGTGTGTGCTTAAGTAAGTGTGCATGTGTACGTGTGTAGCATGTGTGGATGTATGCATGTGGATGTGTGATGTGTGTGTGTGTGTGTGTGTGTGTGTGTGTAAACTCACAAATTCAAAATATGCCCACCCTCACTTGAGGCCGTGCTGACATCACTGCCTCGCAGAATGTTCTAGAGACCCCACCTCAGTCACTGGAGAGGGACTTGCTGAGAGGCAATTTCCTGCTCCCCACCCCAACCCCAGAATCCCCTGGAAACCTGAAGTTTAACGAACATCCTGGAGTGGGGGGTGGGGTCCTTCAGCAAGGTGCAGTTTAGAACCGCTGGCTCTGAGATGCCCAAATTCTTTGCTAAATTCAGCGACAGTATCCAACCAAAGTATGTGATGTGTCACACAGAGAGAACAGTCTATTACATCATTTATTCAATAAATCCTTCGGAACCTACATATATCCTCGTGCACTTTCTGTGGGTTTACAAAGCATTTTGTCCCCTTAACATACTTCAAGTTTCAGAGGCAATCTGAGAGACAAAACTGTTGAGCAGATGGCGGCTGTTTTCACAACCAGAGAAGGCATCCCCTCTGCCAGGAGAAGCCTTCTTCCGAGGTGTCAACCCCCCTCCGTGGCCCGGGGTCACCAAGAAAGACCTGACTCACACAGGCGCCGGATGGATGGACAACGCTTCTCCCACAGAGAAGGGACGGACGGAGCGAGGCCAGCGTTAGAGGTGGCGTGGACCTCACGGCAGCGCGTCTCATTTCACAGCTGACGTGGACAGGCGGGCTTCCCCTCTGCTCAGGGCAGGGGTGGGGGATGGGGGCCGTGCCCGTCCACGCAGCACCGCTCGGCCGGGGAGAGGTCGGGTGCGCAGTCCTGTCTAGCGGAGGAAACACGGCGTGGCTGAGAAGCGCGTGGATGCAGGGGGCGGTCCTCACGGCTCCCCATCCTGACTGCATGGTCCCCGATCACACGTTAGCCACGTGATGGAACTCCTCAGCACCTTCCTACCGCAGAGGGTTTCTGTGAAGGTTCAATGAGCCACGGAAGGCTGTGCCTGGCGCACAGCACGCACTCCATGAATCTTAGCTAACGTTGCTATAAAAACTCCTGGGAGACTCTGTCATCATCCGGCTCAAGGAGGGAGGGCAGTTCCCAGAACAAGCAAGTTCACGGCTCAAGAGCTGGGCCGCTGGCCAAGCACTTCGACCACAAAGGACGGAGGACTGGGCCGCAGCAGGAACCACAGGGGACGTGTGACCTGCCCACGTGTCGTCTGCCAGCCGAGCCCAGCAGGGAAGGATGTCCCTGATGGAGTCCGCGGCCCACGTGGATGTGGGGGTCTCGCCTCCTGCTCACAGTGCAGCTGTGCTGTCCCAGAGAACAGGACTCGGGGTGATGAGACGGTCACGGCGACGATGGCTGCCCGCCTGGCGACCCACGGCCTGAGTCATCCGCAGAAAGATAAGGCTGAGGGGATGTTCACATCCGACACAGACTCGACTCCAGAGCGGGTAAGAGACCCCCTCCTCGCCGCTGACATCCTCCGCTCGTCTGTGTTTGAGACAGTGAGTCATGAGTGAGAGGCGACCCTGGTGACCAACAGTTTGTGTCACCGTGACCTACCTCGGTGCAGCCCTCCTCACTCCTTTGCCGGGAAGTTTCAAAGCTCGCTGACACGAGAGGAAAGCAGGGCGTCCCGGCCCTGGGAGGGGAGTGACCCCCAGCCGCTGGCCGGGGCCGAGGAGAAGGGTTGACTAGAAGGTCAGCCTTGTTCTAAGCACGTTACGTGCTTTGTCCAGCTCATTTCCAAATCCGCCCGTTTGCAGATTGGGGATATGAGGCTCAGAGAGGCTGATCCGTTTGCTAAGGCCACCAGGTAAATGGCAGGGGTGGGGGGAAGGGGCGTGGCTGGAAGGTGACGCTAATGCCTGGTCCTGACCCAGCCGCTTTTGGGTGGGTGCTGGGTGTGCCCCGTGAGTGCCGACTCTTCCCACCTCCTACCTGAGCCTCTCTGCTTTCGTGCCCGAGAACCTTGCCCGAGGCCCCCCACTCCCTGCCCCCCGGGATTCGCTCAGCCCACACCTGGGCTTTTCAGCCAGCCTAGGACCATCCAGGAGCCACCACCAGGGGATGTCACTGGGCTGGGGTTCCACGCTTAGGCAGGAGCCCTGGGGGTAATCACCCCGCTTCTGACGTCCAACGGCAGGTGCTTTAACATGGACACACTGGTGAGTCCTGTCTCTGGGGCTCGGGCTTAGGACGAGGCCGCCGTGTTTGGCTACACAAGTGCTCTCACCAGTTTGCTATGATTACAGCATGAAAGGCCACAGAGGGGCCACCATCCCATAGTGGGATGGCATCCGAGCTGCCCGTAGTGACAACCTACTCATGAGTACACTCTTGACTTTCTTCCCTGCCCTGAATAACCTTGCTGCCCGCCGTCCGTGCTTCTTGGATGCCCGCTCAGACAAGCCACCAGCACCAAGATAGACGGCCGCCTCCTCCGAGAAGTCTGCCCTGACTGTGGTGGTGAATGGCACGTGTCAACTTGGCAGGGCTGCGGTGCCCAGGTGTGGGGTTCGGAAACAGGTCTAGACATTGCTGTGAAGCCATTTCTCAGATATGATTAATATCTGAGTAAAGCAGATTATCTTCCATAATGTGGGTGGGCCTCATCCAACACGTTGAAGGTTTTCAGAGGAAAGACCAAAGTCCTAGCAGAAGCAGCTCTGCCTCAGGACTGAGACGTAACCTCTCACCCGAGTCCCCAGCCAGTGGCCTGCCCTGCAGAGTTCCGACGGGCCAACCCCACAATCGCGTGGGCCAATTCCTCAAACCGAGTCTGTACATACACATCCTCTCGGTTCTGTTTCTGGAGAAAAGCGACTCTTCCAGTTAACTGCTGCTTCCTCTGTGTTACCTCAGCACTCACACCCAACTCTGTCCTGTTTCCGATTAGGTTAATGTGTTATATTTTACTTTATTGTAATATTTATTTTCAGGGTTCCTCTTCTTCATTATTTAAATAATCTATAGACAAGTGTGTTCGCCTCACCAAGACAAGCCCCTTGAGGGCAGAGATTGTCACGGTCAGCTTTGTCTCTTTGCCCTAACACAGGACCTCACCTGAAGGAGGGACTTTATAAACAAACACCTTCATGAACGGATAAAAAACCGAAACTTTGTTGTTGTTGTTGTTGTTGTTGTTGTATGAAGAAAGAGCCCTGGACAAGGAAGCAGAATGATCTCACACTGACTGCTGCCTCGGGCCCGATTTCGACTCCCTGTGGATGGTCTGAATGGCCTCAGGCAGCTTCATTTGTGGTCGACGCTACCATTTATTATTCGTTTATTTCTTTCATGTATTCATCGGCACGTGCTGGTCCCAGCTTTCCGACACCAGGCCTGGTTAACAAAGCACGTGTTTCTTATGGAACCCTGAGTCCGGTAATTAAGCTATTGGTTGGGTTATCCGTCAGCTTAGCCAGCGGCTCCCTCCGAGGATGGGGGTCCAATCCGCAGTCAGCAGAAAGGAAAACGCCATTGGGATTTGGGTGTCCGATGAAGTTATTTATGAATGGATGGCTGGGACGTGAGTGGGCCCCTGCTCCTTTCATTTGCCGTGTCTTAACGGAGAAGAGCGAAACGAGGGAAGCAGGCCCCATTCTGGCACTTGATGTCTGTGAGGTGGTTTTCCAGTCTCAACTTGACCATGTCAGAACTTATCTCAAGTTCTTGGTTTCGAAAGCCTCGGGGAAGGTGAATGTCTCCACCTGCTCATCACCCACAACTCCTTAAAAAAACAGACTTCTTTCCAGTAGAGAAAGGATTGCGAGATCATTGTCCTGCTAAGTGTGTCTTGGATCCCGAAAGCGGACCTGTGGCATACTTTATTTGCATCGTCCTTTCATAAAGGGATCCAAGATTTTTTTGAAACTAGTAGCTTCCTCTCGACAGATGGGACAGCTGTGCTGCCGAGGAGAAAACCAAGTTACAGAGTGAGAGGGGCCGAAGACCCCTGGGCCGTCCTGCCGTGGGAAACGCTCCCTCGTCTCCAAAGATGTTAATTAATAGTAACCGTTCTTAAATACTTACTATTTTCATGATAGCTAATTTACATGCTCAAAGAACCTGCTGTTTCCAGACCGGGAAACTGAGGCATGGAAAACTAATGTTCGCAGAACTGCCTGGCTGCAGCCCACACCCCCGCCCTCTGGCCCTTCCTGCCTAAACGCCCTGGTTGAAAAACCCACAGCTCCTGCCACAGCGCTGTCTCGGGCTGACGTCTCCAATGCCTACGAGGCACTTGCATCTGACTGTCCAACGAAGCCTTCAGCTCGACCTCCAGCCTCAGCTCAGCATCTCTCTCCCACTCCTGCCGCTTTGCCAATGAGGGCTCTCCCTGCCTGCTAGGATGCTCAAACCAGAAACCCAGGGTGTTGCCTCTCCGCTCCCCACTTCACTCCCGTCATCGCTCGGTCTGCCCTCCTGCTAACTGTCCCTAAGAGGCCTCCTTGCCGGGCTCGTCATCGCTTGCCCCCTCAGGCCCCCGTCCCCATGGTGTCCATGCTCCACAACGTGAGGACCGTTTTGATAACACAGATAGACCCTACGTGTTATCTGTTGCTGCGTAAGGAATTAGCCCCAAATCCAGCCACTGAAAACAACGAACATTTATTATCGCATAGCTTCTGAGAGTCAGGAATCCCGGAATGGTTGGGCTGGGGGGTTCCTGGGGCTGGGTCTCTGCTGGGCTGCAGTCACCTCAGGGCTTGATTAAGGGAAGGTCAGCTCCCAGCTCACTGGGGTGGCCGTGGGTGGAGGACATCAGCCCTTTGCCACGTGGGTCCCTCCATAGGGCTGCTGGGCATGGCAGCTTACTCTCCACACAGTGCCAAGATGGAAGACACACTCTTTCCATAACCTAATCTCAGAAATGGCATCCTTTCCCTGCTGCTGTCTTCTGTGTATTAGAAGTAGCTCACTATACCAACCCACACTCGAAGAGAGTGGGTTGCCCCAGGGCGTGAGTGTCAAGAGAGGTAGGGACCAGGGGGGCCATCCTGCCCCTGCCCCTGCCCACCACACCACATCTTTGCTCAAAACACTTTACTATGCACACAGTGACTTCATGGCCTGGTCCTCAGGTGGCCTACAAGGCGCTGAGATGGGAACCCCGCTCCCGTTCCCAGCCTCACATGTCACCACCTTCGCACACATGCGCACTCTGCTTTCTCGTGCGTACGCGCCGGCCACGCAGACTCACCGAGCTCTGTGCGGGATGCTCCCGCGGACACGGCGCCATGGGAACCAAGCGTCGGAGGAACAAGAAAGAGCGCCATTCCTTCTCGGGGCAAGTGGTCATGTACGTGACTATTTTCATTTATTTTTGCTTCATAATTGCAAACGTTTTCTTCTTTACAAAAAAAAAAAACAAATATAATGAATTTTAAAAGCTTAAGAGCTGTGTGACGTTCCCTTTTTAACAACGTTAATACTAACTCTTGCTAAAGAGCCATGTTTAGAAAAAGCCACTGCAGAAAACGTAGGTGTGTGTCCGTACGCACAGCAGCTTTGACATGGAAATGGCGCTGTTCTTCCCTCCGTGTTTAAATCACTCTCTCCAAAGACCGAGGGGGCATGCACTTACGTCTCTTTATCCTTTCTTTGTCCAGCCATGGGATGGCTATCATCACAGGAGCTCGGTGTTCTCACTCCAGACGTGTGGCCTTTTCCTCCTGCCACAGACGATGGAGAACGGGGTGAGGGGGCAGTTTGCAGAGAACAAAGAGTCCATGCTGAGTCCCTGTGCCCTGTAGCTTTCCATCTCCCAATAAACGGAGCACGAAACAGAGATGAGGTAAAGAGCAGAAAACAGTCTTTTTCATTGCAGGATTCTACGTAAGGCCCCAGGCAGCAAGACTCGGAGACGTGGCGGACAAGTCTGGGAAGGAAGGGCCGGCCCCAAACAACACAACACGAGGAGGCTCTCAAATCAAATCAAACTGCCAGGGTCGTCTTCTCCTCTTTCTCAAGGCTCCTTCGGACCTGCCAGTGCTTCTCCAGCCCCCCTCGTGGCTTCCGCCATTCCTTCCA
Source organism: Macroglossus sobrinus (assembly GCA_004027375.1). NCBI lineage: Eukaryota > Metazoa > Chordata > Mammalia > Chiroptera > Pteropodidae > Macroglossus > Macroglossus sobrinus. The sequence goes on from PVKZ01002098.1 coordinate 31,223, forward strand.
CCCCCACAACCTCAGAGCCAGCCTATCGGGCTATGTCTGCTTCGGTTTAAACAGAGCATTACACATCTTTCCCCTAATCTCTCTTGGCCTCTCGCTTTCCCCCCCCACCCCCGTGTGGACCGTTTGTTCAGCACTCAGAAAACTGCTTACCCCTTTATCAAACAACGTAGTTTATAATTCCCCAAGTCTTCATTTTGGGAGCGATTGGATGCCCCCATTTGTTGAACAAGTGTCTTAGAAAGAGTCATCAGTCGATGGCACATCACGTGCGATGCTGGGGTCCCTCGGGGGTTTGGTTCACGTTTGGCTGTTGGAATGGAGGCCTAAACATGGAGAGCCCCTGACCGTCCCACCTTGAACACCTCGGCCTCTACATCCCTATTCTCTTTCCTTGTTGAGGAGGGAGAAGAGGGAGAGAAGGGAGTGAAAAAAAGTGTTTAGGAAACAATGAAAGAAAATTGCTAAGGAAAGAGAAGGCTTTAAATGGTCTTTGCTTTGCTCTGAAAGTAAGAAAGTAAAATAAACTGACCAGAAGAAACTCCTTCATTCTTAGCAATTTCAAGCAAGGGCCTTATGATATTTGCTTCTATGGAAAAAAAAAAGAGGCAGAAGGAAATGAATGGCTAGTCCAAGGAATGCTACATAAAGTCATAACATAAAGAGGACTTGCACGCTTTCTGATGATATGACCATTTGCAAAGTTTATCGAATCTGTCTCTTATTATTCCCAACAGGGACCCTTGAAGTGAGATGTGCGGACATCAGAAAGAGTTACAAACCTGAAAACGTTTCGGTTTCTGTGATTTTTTCTGGGGGAACAGTTCTGGAGTTCCCATCAGTGTCTCAAGAGATTTCTCAATCCTGCAGATAAAGACAAACATTTTTTTAAAGCTCTGAAGTTCTCACATGGCAGGCATTTTGTGACTCTTTCCCCATGCGCTTTCCCCAGAAGGATAAAATAGTGACTTTATCACACTTACCAGAAACCCAGATGTTGTAGAGAGTCCTTTCCAGGCGAACGTCCATATCCTTTAACCATTTCTCTTGAGATAAGGCCTCAACTGTTCTCACCATGTCCCCGTTGCTTCTAAGTATGCACCAGTCTGTCAATTCCTCTCTTAACACATGGTGTCCACAAAGCAAGCGCTGTGCTCCGACATGAGCCTGACCAGCAGAGAGAAAAAAGGATTTTCAGCTAAATTCTGGACACTGTGCTTCTACCGATATGACCGAAGATCACACAGACTTTTCTGATAGCTACATAACCTTTTTGTCTTCCATCAAGTCTTTTTGAAAAATCTCTAAATCTTTGCATATGTGTTACCTCTGCACTGTTCATTTCTCTCAGACTTACACAGTGACCTTGGGAAGACTAAAGGACGGAATGTGATATGCATCTCTCTCAAATTTTATCTTGTTGGATTCAGTCATTGTTTAGCATATCACTATGTTTTAGGATCCTGATTTCCTGTATCAGTTGTCTCTCCCAGCTCCGTGCCACTCATGGGCACATTTATTCCATCCTCGATGGCCTGTCCAAGCAACAGGTTTCCATACTGACCACGAGAAGGAGACCAAGCAGCTCTTCCTATCTAAAGCTGACCTTGATTGATCGATGAATAAATGCTCTTTGCGTAGAAAGCGATCAACCAGGTGTCAATCTAATTAGTACAGCACTCAGCCCACATCTCTTCATCTTGGCAACTTGAATATCATGAATTCTTTCTTAAGGAACTTGCTGAAGCTTAGCTGCTCTTCTTATATAAAGAATTTTGTCATTTTGCCTTATGAAAACCATTGCAGAAAGACAGATTCTGTGTCAACGATTAAAGCTGCTCAAGAATGGAGCAGGTGCTCCAGGTGGTGGTGTGCTCCCTGTCACTGAAGGTTTTCTAACATCTGGCTGATCATGGATCAGGAAGAAAATAGGAAAGATTCAGGTATCATCCAAGTAATTGAATTCTGTGATCTATATGGTGACTTGCAATCCCAAAACTTCTTGACCGTGGATGGGCAATGAATAAATCCAGTGGTGGCTTCGGGGGCAGCCTGACTCAGGACTCAGCGACGTCACTAGGATCCCTCTCTCTGCTCCGCTCCCTGCGTGCGTTGGCTTTGCCCTGAGCCTTGCTATGGCCATGTAGATAGTCGCAGCATCTCACTGAGCCTGTGCACTTGTGCCAGCGAGCCCAGAGAAGAGAACATCTCTGTCCCGACATTCCTAAAACAGCTCACGGCTTGCCCTGATGAGACTGGGCTGGGTCATATGTCCATCCTAACCACGATCACTGTGGCCAAGAGATGAGACACCCTGTTCTGGTTACCTGCTGCCGCGTCGCAAACCGCTCCAAAGCTGAGGGACTGAGACAACCATCATCTCATTCACTCTCATGGTTTCAGTGGGTTAAAACTTGGGGTAAACCCAACTGGGTGAGTCTGGCTTGGAGACCCTTAAGGTTTTGCAGTCAGATGGCGCTGGGAGCTGGAAGGGGGAGGGGCAGATGGTGCTGGGAGCTGGAACGGGGGGAGGGGCAGATGGCGCTGGGAGCTGGAAGGGGGAGGGGCAGATGGTGCTGGGAGCTGGAACAGGGGGGAGGGGCAGATGGCGCTGGGAGCTGCTGGCATACCTCCTCCTGCAGTCTTGAAGCTTTTGCAGTCGGGCCAGTTGGGGCTCCCCCACACAGCACGGAGGCCTCAGGGGCTATCAAACCGCTTACACGGCAGCATCCGAGGCGAACAAGGCTTCAGTGTTCCGCATTTTTACGCCCTAGCCTCAGAAATGACAGAGTTTCATTTCACCCTATGCTATGAGTTTAAAGCCACAAAAACCACCCAGCTTCAGGAGAAGGGTACATAGATGCCACCTCTGGATGAAAAAAGAAGATAGCATTAAGTTATACCCCTTGAACTTAGATCCACCAATTGAAAAGAAATCTGGATTTTCTGCACTGGTTATAAGCAGATTAAGGACCTGAAGAAAGGCAAGAGTGAAGAAACTGTTTTTAGGAGCATGGACAGTTTTCGGGGTGTTAGAGGGCAAAGTGCTAGTTGCAAATATTTCTGAGCATGCGATCATGAAGCACTTTTGAGATGACAAAAGTTCCTTCCTCTTCGCATCCTGTTATAATATTCTTAACTTCAAGTGAGCATTTAGCAAGCGCAGGCCAAACGTATAGAAAATGAAGCTCTCTCTCTTTAAGAACCATCAATGACTCAGTAGTCTCATGTTTTTGCCAAAGTGGCATTAACCTTCCAGTTAGAGGCAGGCTTTATATTGTCTTCTAATTGGGGGAAATGTCTACCAAAGGAAATAGGAAATTTATTACTATAAATCCACACCAGAAAGGTTAAAATCTACTGTGTGTACCCAGGATTGTTGTTTTAAAGATTTCCTTTCATTCCGCCCAGACTGGCTGAGAGCTTAATTAGAGCATTCCTGCTGTGAACCTTTCTTCTCTTTAAAATAAGTGGAACCTTTACTAAAATAAAGCTCTCCCCCCTCTCTCTCCCCGGGAGGGACAGCTAACTTCAGATAATCACTTGTTGATGGCTACAGATTGTAAATCCAGGTTTCTCTTGTAAATCTCCAGCTTGCCAGGACAGGCGGTGGGGGCTGAGCGCAAGGAAGGATCACCGGAGACTGCACCCCAGCCTCCATCCTCTGACGCCCACAGTGCTTTCAACAGTCCGAGGCTCAACCATCCGAAAAATCTGCTCCCGGGCTCTGCTGCTGGCGAGGGCTCTGTGTGATTTCTGAGCCGCTTTCTTCACTCAGACGCAGATTGTGCCAACGATCCAACAAAGGAACCAGCTCCAAACTCCAGGGTTCAGACAATGGTCCGTTGTTTGGGCTGTATGGATTCCAGCAGAAGACTTGCCTAAATCCTTTCTTTTTTTTTCTAAACCATATTGACTAAATTGGCCTATTATTTTAACATTATGTAGAATTGGGGGGAGAGGGCATTCACAAAAACCTACTCTCCACTTTTAATTTCTGGCTGGATGTCCTTGTTCTTGAACATGGGATTTCTTTGTGAGCAGCATGTCACCAGCGTTCGCCCGGCAGAGCTGGCGCTCTACCTGCCAAAGACGAGGAAATGCACAGGCCTCGCTGTCCCCTGTCACGAGACGCTGGCTTTGTCCTCCGTGCCCTCCCTCGTCCTCCATCGCCCTAGGATATGCACGGAAACCTCAGGGTTGACAGGGACACCCCACCCAGGCCAGCCTCCTTTCTCCCTCCCCTCATCCAACCCCCACAACCACCCTGGAGTCCCCAAATGACGTACGTACATCACGGTGACCTCCTGGACCCCATCCTCGCCTGAGAACCAGGAGCACGAATTTACTAGAGACGGCCATAAAGGCTGTTGCCTGGTAACCGACCCTGGTGCTTCCCCATGTGGCTCCGCATGGTGCCACCTGCCCCTCCTCTTGGGGCCCGTGAATAACAAACTATCTTTTCAGTGGCATTTGTCTTCTGATCTGTTGGCCTCACGGTACCTGGATAATAATACCACCTACATTTTAAACCCTCCCCCACTTTCTCACGGCCAATCTCTGCCAGAACAATCTTTCCTGATCAGCTGGCTTTGACATCTACCTTTATGACAGCTGCTAAGATCATGGTCATCAACTCATCCGTCTGTGTAACAGAATTAACAGCAGAGCATGACTAGCAGAACACGGCCACAGGGTAAGCTCTCAGCCCAGGGGAGGGCTCAGCACACCTTAGCCCTGGTTATGATATTGACAAATCGTCACGTCTAAGTGTCTCCAGGTCACCACCATGTGACCAGGCCCATGCTCACTCCTACCCCTCCTTAGCTGTCTATGACTTCTCTGAGCAGTGCTCATCTACCTAATAAACTCCAGCTCTGGGAACGGGAGGCTTTTCTGAGTCTCCCCTCTGCGCCAAGGGTGAGTGACCCCCCCCCCAGGAGCAACTAACTGGTGCAGCTGCCACTGGGAACCCTCAGATCCAAGGGGTGGGGCAGGGGCTGCCTGGGTCCAGTTCCCTGTGAGATCAGGAAGCTTCAGGAGGAGGACTCCTCCTACAGACAGGCAAGCTTGTCCAGAATCCTGGCCACTAAAGAGAAAAGGCAGTTCTTTCGCTTTGATTCATCTGTGGTCCAGCATCTCACAGACTTATTATATCAGATTCCTGAGGTGAACAAAGGCTGCGGGTAAAAACAAGATGAGCTGCTTCCTCTTAGACCTCCATGCAACATCAACACTCGGGCAGCACAGCGGAGGGAACTCAAAGGAATGTCAACCAACGTGGAACTCTGGTTAATGGTGCGCGTGCAACGGGATTAAGGGCACTGATGGGCGTAGCTTGCTTTAAAATGCGCAAGGACAATGAGATGGACTCATGGTGGGGACGAGTGGTGTTGGGTGGGCCTGCTTGTGAACCCCTGAACACACGGCCACCTGCAGGGCTCCTTTGGGGGACCATGCAGATGTCCTGAGTTCTGCACGATGAGGGCCAGCAGAGCGAGCACCGGTCACGGCTGAGAACGCATGTATAATTTTTAAAACTACTGTACAGATCTATTTTGATCGGAAATGTCAAATCTTGAACTAAAATTACATTTGTAATGATTCAAGGTGAATTCCCATCTTGTAAAATATTGCGTTCTCTGAGATAGCACGGTTCACATTCTTTCATAAAAATGTAGTGGAAGACAGGAAAATTTCAAAAGCGATGTTATTATCCAAGTTCTCCCCCTGATCCATAGCCATAAAACCCTCCCTCTTTTCGGTGACGAGTTAATCCCTCTCCGAGGAAGCCCGGATCCATTAAATTCCGCTAAACTTGGCCTTGGTCGCCACACAGTTGAGAAGCCATGTTTTGAATGTGAAAGTGAGAATCAAGGAATGTGTTTTTGCCAAATCACTGCCACATACTTCCGATTTCCTCCACCAGTGGAGGCTGAGTGACGTGAACTGGACCCCATGACACCCACTCCTGCTCCCAATCCATGGGCAGCAAAACAGCTCTGACGGTTTCTGGAACCATCAGAACACTTTCCAGATATTAAGTATTCTTCCAACTTCTCTTTTTCATATCGAAGTGGGAATGGCTCAGGAACATTATCTGAATCATCCCTCCATGGAACCAAGCTTTAAAACCAACACGAAAAAAAAAATGCATGGCTGATGGACATAGAGGCGAAGATAGAAAAGACTAATTTCTTTACATGCATCACGGACAAGATACTAATATCGTAATTGCATCGATTCTGTTGATTTGCAATAGGTTTTCCTAAACTTCTCAACAGCCAGCCCTTTCTTACTTTGCAAGGCCTGTCTGAGATCACGGAGGCTGCATGGGACCACAGGGGAGAGTGGTGGAGGGAGCCCAGCAGGCTCTTCCCCGTGGGGGGTGCCCACGCCCTTCCAGATACAGAGGTCGGTCTCAACTTTCTCCCTGACACAAACCACCTCTGGGGGAATCGGGCTTAAAATAGGACAGACGGATGCAGGAGAAGAGATGAAAAGGGGAAGCAGGCAAATAGGACAGCATCCCGTGCAACAGAAAGTGCCAGGTGGTGGGAAGAGGGGATCCCAGAGGTCCAGGCAGGAGCGTGGCCAGGGGAATGTGACAAGGGCACAAACTGTACCTCCCTCTGTATTTCAGCTGGTTGAACTCACTGCAGGCTCCCCACGTCTGCTGGTCCGTGGTGGAGCCGGTGTCACCAGAAAGTAAAGTTAGCAGCCAACACGTGCGATAAGAGAGGAGGATCTACTAGTCTCTCCGGTGTTAAGACTGTCACCGTCACCTCAGCCCCTCTTCAACCCAACAACATAAGCTTACCAGCAATGGTCAATATTCCACAGTTAGAGGCTTATTCCTTTGGCTTCAAGCTTTATCCCCTAGTGCGATACTCACTGCGGTAACATTGGTGGTCGTGATTTTCAGTGGAGTAGATATGGGTTCCTAAGGGTCTGTCCCAAGAACACGATAGAGAGGAAGATGTAATGAGCATCAGCAGGTTAGGAGCCTGGTGTGGAGCCAACAGGCAGATGCCCTACAAGCGAAGGGCCTGGGGGAGGGGCGGGGTCAGGGCCTGAGAAGTGGGATTGACCCCCTTGATGTTCTCTCTTCCTTACTGAGCATCTCATTTGATTTAAGGGCAGAGCTAATGAGCTCCTGCTCACAAAGAACATAGAGGGGGATTTTTTTTTTTCTAACCTTGGCCAGAAACACATAAAAAGAAGATCTTGGCAAGAAATAAATGACTCTGCATCTCCGATCCTCTCCCCCAGAAAGAAGTCAAAGGATGGTGCCTGCTGAGTGTTGTCTGGGTCTCAACTTCAAAGCCACGTTGAACCGAATGGGAGGGGCTGCCCTGACCACCCCACGCCCACCCTCCCGGGTGGGTGGGAGGGAGGAGAGGCCTGCAGGGGTCACTGACTCATAGGCAGGGCGCAGAACCCAAGAGCAGCATGAAAACAGAGTCGAATTTTGAAGTAGGTAAAAGTCCGTTTTAATCCAACACATATATGAATGTGGGGTCCAGCAAATGGAGCAAGAAATGAGAAGACAGGCAGGTGGACTGGGGTGGTCCCAGGAGAAATGGAAGCAGCTGGTCACCAAGCACCCACCAAGCACCCACCAAGCACGAGGCCAGGCCACTGGTGACCCTGGTTCTCCAACAACTCCATGAGGCATACACTGCTGCCATCTTGATTTTTCGGACAAGAAAGCTGAAGCTAAGAGGTTAAATGATTTTGCCGAAGGCCACATTGCTAGGTAGTAAAAAGCTGGGCTACCACTTCAAGCTAGAAAAGAAAGGATTTATACAAATGAGGACACACAATTTATTACTTTTAGGAAAATATTATCAAAGGATTATGATACCTTCTTTTCCAGAGACTGAGGATTCTTGCCCTGGAGCCAACCTATAAAACATCCAATTGGAGCCTGCAAATCTGGAAAAATTCTTTTCTGGGTTAGCCATTCGCAGGAAGCACCCAGGAATCGGAGCTGCTCACACATGGCCTTTTGTCCCTACATCTTCAGGGGGTTGCCTGGGGACAGGTATATTTTATGGCAGAGGTGACCACAGCTCACCCCCACTCAGCAGATCTGTGGCCTCAAGGGAGAAACCCCTGTGCTGCTCTGAGGTTAACGCCCGCCCTGGGACTCGGGGCAGCAGACCGAGGAGATCAAACCTAACGAGAGGGCAGAATCCAGATTTTGATAGAAAAGTAGATGAATGGTCCCTGCTCCCATGGCCTAAAAGGAAAGGGAAACACTATTCAATGTTAAAAACTCAAATGTTCTTCATAATTAGCATGTACCGGACACCCTGTGTGTTGAGCATTTAAATACATTTTCGAATGGGGTCAAGGATGGCTTAGTGGGCAGCAACAGACACCTGCACACACAAGCCTGAGACAAGAGGCCACAGGGTGGTCAGAGCCCTGAAGACAGGAAATTGGGCCGCTCCTTGAGGGGCTGGGAAGGTCAGTCGCTGGCTGCAGCCAGCAGACCTCTCCTTGGGCTTCGAGCCTGCTCCACGGGCTGGCTTCCTGGACCTGCTCAGAGCTCCAGAGCCCCCTTAGCTTAGCTCACATGTGACATTGGCTCCTTGTGGCTCCGATCTTGCCTTCGACTTTTCATGACCTGGAAACTCCAGGGCTCAACACTGACGTCAGTTTCTGGGTTTCTTAGTTCCCATTCTCAGGAGAGAATCGAACAGGCTCACCTGAGCCTGTGGATTCGTCCACTGGGGTCAGGTGCCTACCTGCGAGTCAATTTGCTCTGGATGGGGATGCCAATAAAACTACATGGTGTGTGCGTGGCCGCCTAGGGCCAACTCTGCTCCTGGCCTGTGGACAATTCCAAATTAGGAGGGGCGTGGCTGGCCAGGTCCTCTGGAGGACGGTTACTACTCATTTTAAGAAGCAGGTATTATCATTTTCATATTACATATAAAAGAAGCAGCTAAAACATTTACACAATTAACAAGTGCAGAACTTAAATAAACGTAGGTCAGTTTATATCTGTTATCCTTTGCTGCGTAACAAATTAGCCCCAAACTTGATGGCTGAAAACGAAAACCATTTTATCTGCCCACAGCTCCGCGGGTCGGCTGGGCAGGGCTCACGGGAACATTTGTGTCTGCTCCACAGAGTGTCGACTGGCTTCTCTCAGGCGGCTGCACTTTTGCCTGGAAGTTTCCTGGTGGCCTAGTTCATATGTCTTCCCATCATGGGGTCCCCTCTGCTCATCTTTTTTTATCCTCCGGGGCTTCTCTTCCCTGACAGACTGCCTTTTGCAGCAGCTCAGGACTCCAAGGGAATGAGATGGAAGCCATGAGGTGAGCTAAAGCAGAGCTCTAGACATGAATTAGCATTGCTTCCCCTTCTGTCAATCAAAGCACAGCAAAGGGCCACCCCACACTCAAGGGGAGGGGCTCCCGCTTTGGATGGAAGGAGAGACGGTCACATTTCAAAAGGGTGTGAGGACAGGCCAAGATTTGGGTGGCCATCTTTGCAAACAAGCTTCCACAGAACCCCAAACCTATGCACTCTGTACAATGCCAAGCACCCCTGGGATGGGGGTGGGGGTGTGCCAGTGCCTTTCTGATGTCATCAGCTTCTTCCAAAGACAGACTGCAACCAAGCCAGTGGCCTGGCTGAAGGTGACGCCTCTCCTTCTGTTGTTTAATGAGCTTGGCATCCTCTGGGGCCCCCAGCGCTAAGCTGGACAATACAAAGGCACCAGTGAGTCAGACCCGGCCCCCGCCTTTCCAGAGGTCACTGTCTCCAAAGAGAAAACGGGCTCCTTTCCAGAGGGACCGAATGACGTCCAGCCCCCCTCTGGAGACCCACGGGTCGCCAGTTAATCTGGGCCTATTCAGTACCTTATTTTTCCAGGCGTTCTGTCAGATTGGGCCACTGCGAAGCCTTAGAAAATAAAACTGTAAACTGGGAAGTTATTAAATTCATAACTTTTTTAAAAATGTGAAGTGACTTTTCAAAGAAAAAAAAAAAATCTCCTCCTCTCAAGTTGCAAATGGCCCCAAAACAGAGCCGAGGAGCCCGCGGCAGCAGGAGGCTGTGTTTCATTGATCCGTGGCAGGTGCCAAAACCCAAATGCAAGGTCACTCGGGAGGAATCCAGCCTGCCTGGACACTGTCAGGGGGCACGAGCTGGTCCAGGGAGTGAAGAGTCCCCAGGGGTCTCCTCCTGCTGATTCTAACTCTGCCTGCAGGGGCCAACACCCCAGCAGGGCCCAGGCACTCAGTGCCGCCCTCTGCCCCTCTCCCCGCCCTGGTCTAAGACAGTGAAGGAGCCGGCCCTCCCTGCAGCCCCCGGTCTCTGGGACCCAGCCTGGGGCTCCCAGCAGGGGACCTTTTTCTGCCATTGGGATGAGCCTGTTTGTCCATGAGAACCCAGGTGCTTTTCTCAGCCCACCTGCAACGTTGCCAGGGTGAACCCTGAGACTTGCCCCGAGGCTGCTGTGCAAGCCCCCCCCCCACACACACACACACCATGAGGTGCCCTGTGTGCCAGGCACAGAGCTAGTCCAGACACCCAGGGGGGTTTCTCTCAGAAAGCCTGCAGCCTGCACAGCCCATGGCAATACCCATTTCTGTGCAGAAAGCAAAGAAATCTAGAAGTTCACCATTCATCACCTGGGAGCTTTGAGTTTCTTTTAAATTTTGGAAGGTGCTGGTTTTTGCCTGTGTGTGTGAAGGAGCCGTGTCCTTGGTGTTGTCGTAGGTGGTAAATCACAGCCGAGGGTCAGGCTCTCGCTGCCTATTATGTGCAAAGGTGCCTGAAGGGCTGAATCTGAGCTGCTGCCAAAAAATACAATGAATAAATAAATGATCTGCCTGCCGGTCCAGACGTGTGGGAACCAGGCACAGGAGTGAAGAGGAGACCGCATAGCATCCGGGGTTTCAAGATCTTATCTGCCACTGATGGCTCTGACCCCAGGGCTTCGGGATCTGCAGCTGGGACACTTTATGGGAGGAAGTTGGCTTTGCCGCAGCCCAAACGTGGGACGTGCCTCAGGATGGGGAGTCTGGGAATAAAGACAATGTGGGGTGAGATGCTTCAGAGGTCAGACTGGGATTTCTGCAAGGCTGCACGCTACGGAGACACCTGCACAGTTATTCCTCTCACCTGAATGGATCTAAACTGAGTTTTGTTTTGTTTTGTTTTTTCCATAATGAAATAAACGATGAGGCGGCTTTGTCTCATGTCTGACCCGACATGAGAAGACGCACTGTGGCCATGTGCCTGTCACCCCCACGTCTTCTCCCAGCTCTTGCTCCCTCCCCCATCGCCCAGGGCTTCACCCACCCTCTAGGTGTCATCGCCCCCTTTTTATCTTGGGTCACCCTCACAATATTCGTGAACTCTTTTAAAGGTAGCATGGGAAGCCATGTCCTCGTGAAACTTCAAGCCTTAAGCCTCGTGGGTTCCCGCAGCTGCTCAGGGCTTCCTTAGTTCTGAAGGCGGCTCGAGGCGCCGCTTAGAAGGGTCTCTGTAGGGTGATCTTCTCCAGCAGCGAATCAGCTGCCTCTCCCGGGAGACTCAAGTTGCGAGTGTGAGTCACACGCAGAGATTCCACTCTAAGTCCATGGAGGACATTCCTGGAGCCGACCTCCTCACAGCAAAAGGCTTCTCCAGCGGCACACAAACCAGACCAGGTGGCCAAACAGAGCGGGTGGGTCTTAGGGAAGTAAAAAATTATTTCAGTTCGAGAAAAAACATGCTACTCAAAATAGCCCGCATGCACAGATGATAAGGTTTATCTCTGACCCTTCTGAAGTCCCGCTCACGGGGGTGAAGTCAGTTGATGCTGCAATCCCCCGGTGGAAACTGGAAATCTCCACGGTGCTTCGGATAAAAGCTCAGACAGACAGAAGTTTGCTCCAGGGTCACAGGTCAGGGCAGGGCCTTGGGATAAGGGAGGAGCATCTGAACAAAACCCCGCTGACCGCGGAGCGCCTGGCGTCTGCTCACACACTGCTCCCCTGAGAGGGGCCTCACGAGGTGTCAGAGAAGTCACAAAACAGACCGACCCTCGGGGACCAGAACGAGCTTCAGGTAGGAAGTTTTGGACAATTCTTCACAGTCCTCAGGTTGACTGGAGGTCTGAGCCTTGTGCTCAGAGGATGACGTAAGCACCTGTGCCCAGACCCAGAGCAGCCCCCAGGGGAGACGCTGCTGGCTGACTCACCTGAAGCCCTGGCTGCCATCCTGCCCGGAAGTGGGAGAGACAAGGAAGCTCTGAGAACTCAGGGTTGGTGCCCCAAGAGTTAATAATATTAAAAAAACAACCACCACCAACTCTATCTGCCCTCGATGGCCACAGGACGGTCTCCTTTTTCCCACCAAGCTCCTGGACTGTCTCTGAGAAAGAGGAAGCGTCTTCATTAGCTGGGTCTGTGGCAGTTATAAAGCACAAAGCTTCAAATCGAAGGTGAGGCCTCTCTCCCCTTGACTGTGGAGGGGTCTGTGACTGCTCTGACCAATAGAAGATGATGGAAGTGGCCTCCAAGGCTGGGTATAAAAGGACTGTTTGCCAAAACACGTGCTCTTACACTGCTGAGCCTTCGCATCACAAGTCTGACTACCCTGGGGCCACCATGCTTGGAGGAAGCCCAAACCACACACACACAAAAAAAAACCACATGTAGACATTCTGCTGGGGACCCTCTGAGACCAATTTTCATGACACCACAGCATAGCCCAGGTACCAGACATGTGGGAAGAAGCCTCCACGTGACTCTAGTCACTTGAGTCCCCTTAGACATTCTAGTCCTCCCAAGTGGGGACCTCAGACACTGTGGACCAGAGGCAAGCCATCCGTAGTATGCCATATTTAAATTCCTGTCCCCCAGAAACCATACGCTTGATAAAATGCTTCTTGTTTGATGCCACCAGGTTGCGGGGTGGTGTGTCACACAGCACTGGATGACCAGAGTGTAACCTAAGCCGCTTCTCCCAGCCCTTGTAGACAACCCATGAGCTTCTGAGCTTCACCCAATAGCAGGCGGCGGCATGTGCATGCGCCGTCCATGTGCTGAGTGCTGCGCTGGCAGGGAAGGTCCCGGCCTCTAAGGAACTTCCAGTGGGGTGGACAGACACACCGCCACAACCGGGTGCTCCCTCCTGCACACAAACCAGCAGAGGCTGTGTTTAAGGAGGGGCCTCCCACGCCCTCCAATCACATGGCAGTTGGGGACACTAATTGCCTCCTATTCTGGGAGTGGCACTCCAAAGAGGCAAAATTCACCTAGAATACACTGTGATTGGTGTCCCCTGGAGTTTTCAAGCTCTGTCCCCGGCAAGGGCCTAGGGTATTCTAGAAGCTCCTGGAGTAATTCTTCTGACTAATTCAACGGAAAGCACTTAGCCCTTCCAGGCGGCCGACGCTGACTGATCGTGGGGACAGGGACAATATGTGCTCGAAAGAGGGAGGAGAAAGCGCCCCTGCGGGCACCCCTGGCAGCACATGAAACAAATGAAGGTCATGTTTGTGAGTCATGACACCAGGGCAGAAAACCCTGGAAGGGTCCCTTCTCGTGGCCTCTGGTTGACCCGTGTGGTCCTGTCTCCTGGCACCTGCCTGCTCGGAGGCCAACCCTGGGAGCACCGAGGACACAGGCATCCAGAAAACCAGACACTCACACTGGAGTTAAAGACCACATTCCAAGGGCTGAAGTTCTCGGGCCAACAGTGACTTCACATTCTTGGGAATAAACTCTTGACCAGATGCGAGAAGAGAAGAGCCATGTGCAAAAACAAGCACAGAGACAAAATGGGGTTCTGAACCCAGAACGTCCTTTGCAGACAAATCTGCCCTGTGGGACTCAGATCCCAAGCCCTGGGCCCCCAAAGCCCAGCGAAGGGCAGGATCGCACCTGCCTGCCGGGGGTGAGGGGGTCCTGTGGACCTAGCCCCAGAGACAGTGTGTCTTCAGCAGATAACCTCCAGGAAGGCAGCACCTTCGGGCTCCGTGTACTTGGAAGCCCAACTCAAATATGAGCAACTGTCTGGAAAACTAGTATTTTCTGCCCTGGCAAATGTCCTTTCTATCTGGTTTAAATTTAAAAGGAACAACTGTCCTAGGAATGTTTAGAAAATGTAACTCCACCTTCTCTTCCATGAGTCTTTGCTTTAGCAGACCTGATGCATTTATTTCGATTCTACATCTTGCGTTGGCAGCTGATATCTGCAGAAAAAGAAACTGAGGCAGCAATTAAGGGAGAAGTTGGCGAAAGTCAAGATACTTACAAGCACAGATGAGACTTTCAGCTGTGAGTTTCTTGGGAGCAGGAGTGTGTCTTGTCCCTTTCATTCATAGCATTATGATAGCACTGGAGGGATTTCAATAAGGATATGATGAATGAATGAATGAATGAATGAGCTAATGAGTAGATAAATGAAAAGCAAATGAATCGCGTGAATAAAGAGGAAATGAATGAATGAATGAATGAGTCCATGTATACTTGCGTACACAGGTGAGATGGCCCCTGATGACACCTTCTGTCCTGTAAGGATCTGAATTTCAAGCCTCATCCTCCTTCCTAATCTCCATTCCTTCATCTCTAAATACTCTCTGGCCACAGCTATTGGACGACCTGGCGTGACGTTAAAATTAAAACTCTGTTCATCAGCACCTCATCACCGAATCAGTTCCCTGCCCTCCCACTGCATCGCTGTCCTGTCGAAGGCACCATCCCTTTTAACAACGATCCAGTGAAAAAAATCTTCGGTTCCCCTTTATTCCCTTCCTCCCCTGAACCCCCGCAGCTAGGCAGATCCCAGGTCCCTCGATTACATTTTCCAGAATGCCCCCCGTTCTGCCCCCTTCCCTTTCACGCCTTCGGTCTCGATCCTACTCTGACATTAACGCTTCGCACACGCTTTACGGCTCTGCCACGAACTGGGATCCCGCCTGGAGCATGTTCCGTCCACTCCTGTTCTTACCCATGGAATGAAAGCCAGACGCTCCAGCCCGACAGTCAATATTGTTTTAAATTCCTGTGCCAACTTACCTTTCTGTTCAACCTACCTGTCCTTATCCTGTCCTCGCAAATCTGCCCATCCCACCAAGCGCACCTGTGAAAGGCATCACTTCCCTCCTGTCTCCGGGGTGACAATTCACACTTCAAAACCCACTCGACTCCTGCCTCCACGGAGCCTTTTGGGACCACTACCCTGTCAGGGGTCACTCCTATGAGGAACGGACCCCAAAACATCTTCATCCCTGGGTGGTCATGACACTCCCCGCTTGCAGTCCTATTCTCATCTCTGAGCCTCACCTTTGAGCCTGTGGCCCTCTGTGCCCTCCACTATGGTGCTGGTTGCTCGATTCTCCCCTGAGATGCTGGCACCACCCATCACTGGCATCTTGCTTTCCATTGGTTATCACCCCATGACTACACATGTCCCAATTCTCTCATTCCTCGGGGGTGCACCCTTTATCAGAACACTCACCATACTGTGTGAAGATCATCTGTTTGTCTTCACCCATCGACCAGAGAAGCTTCTAGAGTACGGCGAGTCTGTCTCATGCATCTTTTTCTCACCAGCGCCTGGCACCCAAGGAAACATATTTGTAAACTAATAATCATAGTGATAATTAAGCTACCGCTTCTTGTGTGCCCGCTGTGGACGACACTCTGTGGAGGAGCTGCCCGCTCACCTTCACAGCCCCTTGGGAGTTGGCTGCCATTCTCTCAGATAGGGAAACTGAGTCTCCGAATTTAAATATCCTTCCTGCTGCGGAGTGGAAATGGGACCCAGATGCAGGCTGTTTAAGTTTACGATGATACTCATTCCTCTGCATCCCCTTCTTATTTTCTTTTGCCCCCCACTTGTGGTCCTCATGCACAGAGAAACTCACATATACCGATGACAGAGGCGCCCGCCAAAGCGACGTGATTCGAGGTACCCAGGGAATAAGGGGTTTGCGGCCATTGTCGCTCAGACTTGTGCACTTTAACTGACAGAAGGGATTGCCATCTGGAGGGTGTGATACAACTGGTTAACACACGCAGAGGCAGCATTTACTTGATGTCTTTAACATTCTTTGTCGCCTGGTGATGAGAAAGACAACGACAGGGATAAACTCACCTTTTTAAACTTGACCCAAAGGTTAAACTTATACTCAGACAGCTGCATGTCTATCTTGACTTATTAATCTGTACATATTTCCATCTCCAATTAGAATATTAGTTTCTTTGGTAATATGTGAATCTTTAAAGGAAATACTTAGCTGGCTTCAGCTACATCTGGTTGTTACGTAAACCTATTCTCAAAGAGCTGGAGAAAAACAAAGACCAGAGATACAAAAAAATAAAAATAAAAGTCAATTTAAAGAAGCTCTGATTTAAACAGCCAATTCTGATGTCCTTTTTCAGACAAATGTCTGTTTCAAAACAGCTGAATCATTTCTTAACCAATGGCAAAAAACAAATGGTTATTTAATAATTTAGTAGCTATCTATATTTTTGCCCTCTTAGTATTCTAAAATACAATTAAGGAGAACGTGGTTTATCTCACTACGTTCACTGAACAGACGAGTGATTTAATACTGTTTATAAAAACGTGCTTAAAAACCTATCTGTTCCCACCAGCTCTTAAGCATATTGTATTGCTATTGCCAAGAATTGTCTAAGGTTTCAAACAGAAGTGACAGAAACTGTGACTTTTAATATATGCGAACTGTGCAACTTTAAAAGCTATGTAGCGAAATAATGAAGTAAACGCTGTAAGAAAGAACGGAATGCTTCTGTGCATACAGTGATCGATCAGGAAGACGCATGAGAATGAAAAAATAACGGGAAAAATACGGAACATTTTCCTTGATGCTGTGATCTATTTCGGGCAGCTTGATCCCTACACCTGTCACTTTGCTGTCAGTCAGGATCCACGTATGCTCACTGTAGGCACCTTCAGATAAGTACCCCCTTTTCACGCTTAAAAGATGCTCAGATTACGAAACTGTTCATGACTCAATTACTGGACCCCGTTTGACACATGGATAGATTTGGACACTGGTGAAAGGACTAGAATACTTTTCTTTTTTTAAGATTCCTACTTGAAAGTGCTATGATTTATTCAGCGAGGACTCTTTAGCCTGCACACAAAAACAAAGTGTGAATCTGTGCCTCGCCTGAACTGGAGTTTTGCAGCAGGTTTTGCTAGTAAGGCCATGTGTTTGTCTAGAAGTTTGCATGTTGCGAAGTGCACATAGATGGTTATTCGCAGAAGTAAATTACTAGGCTCCCGGAACGGACGTCACTCATCTCAGCGCGAGCTGGTCCTGGCTGGTCCAGGCCCCGCGATGGAAGATGCCAGTAATTCAAACAGAAGTCTAGGGCACAAAAGGGGTGCGGTTTCCAGAGCAGGGGAAGGGCCCAGGAAGGGAGACTATGAAGTGGCCAACCCCAAGGCTCAGAAGGGCACCTTGGGGGCTTTTCCCCTACTCAGGAGGAGGAGGGGTGAGGGGAAGAGGCTGAACACCAGAGGGTCCCCGGAGGCTTCTGTCTGAGCGGTGAGGCTATACCCCCTGCTAGAGGAGACGGAAGACAGACGCTCTCCTCCCAGCAAGCCTTGCGCAGGCACGGAGAGACCTGCCACCTCCTCCAGGGGATCCCTGGGAGTGAGTCTGTGAACCCCACACATCGGACCTGAGATGGGCAAGCACCCGGGCCACCCAGGGTGAATGTTCACGCTGCCCGTAAAGCGTCAACCTCTGGGCAAACGGCCACACATCGACCTTCAAAATCATGTTAATCACAAAACCGGTCAGCAGAGAAGAGACCTCGGCTGCCTGGGCTGCCTGCAGACCCGCGCCCCGCAGCGCCCCGCAGCGCCCCACAGCCCCCCGCGGAGCTGCACACTGCAGGCCTGTCGCGGTGGGCCGCACTCCTGGGCGGCGAGTGGACCGTGCTGCTCGGAGGTCCCGGGTGTGGCCAGCTGTCCAGGGGCCTGTGGCATTAGCGGGTCCATGCCGCTGTGTGATGGAATCAGTGCAGATTTGTGGAGGGGGAAAAGTATGCTTTTATTATGAAAAATTTCAAACACAGACAAGAGGAAAGCTAACATGATAATGAGCCCTCACTTACCCAGGATCCAGTTTTAATAATTACCCAGTTATTCCAGTATTTGCTGATCTTCCTTTCTTCTCCACAACTCTCTCTCTCTCTCTCTCTCTCTCTCTCTCTCTCTCTCACCCTCCCAGCCACACACACACAGACACACACTCTTTTCTGAACTATTTGAAAGCACATCTCAAATATCACATCCTTTAGGCATAGATTCTTCAGAAGGCATCTCTGCTAGCCCTGTCTCTTCACACGCCCACCATGACAGCATCACGCCCTAGAAAACGAACGAGGTCCCTCATCACCAACTAGCACCCACTTCCCATTCGCACTTCCCCGTGGTCTCGCGGATGTCACTTTCCAGTTAATACAGTGGCGTCAGGACCCACGGCCTGTGTTGCTATGGTTGCCGTGTCCTGAGTCACTTCTTGACATTCTCCTTTCTTCTGACTCCCTTAAGTCCCACGATTAAAACCAGACCTCGAAGCAGTGTAGAGGCTTATTTTATTATGGGCTGGTGATCTTGTAAACGGCCCCAAGTGGAACTCAATTCGTGCGCCCCTCGTGATGTGTGCGGAGATGGCCACGGTTCGAATGAAACTGGAGGGAACCTCCTCACCTCTCACTTTCCATCTGCTTTCAACTTCCAATCTCTGATCGCTAGAGCCTTGTAAATATTTCCATGTTTCCTTGCTCTGTGCACTATTCCTTGGTCGTGGTTTCATATGCCAGCTTCTGAAAGGGACAGGCCATCTGCTCTGGTCAGGTCAGGGCTGGCCAGGAAACGACCTCTCATCCTGATCCCAAGGATTCAGCTTCTGGAATCTCTGTGCTTGGCAGAGAGGCCATGTGTCCGCCAAGACCTGCTGGGCCCTCTGCAGGGTCTTCTGTCCTCATCTAACAGAGAGCGGTGTGGCTCTGATCCCGAGCCTGTCTGTAACCAGCATTGCTGTCCCACGACCTGTGCCACTGGCCACATGAGCTGGGCTCCACGTCCACGGAGCTCAGCGTCCAGGAGCTTACAAATGGCACCTAAGCGTTCAAAGCAAGGAGGACAAATCATGCTGTTCTTTGCCAGCAGGACTTATTATGAGTTACACAGGAGGCTCTGTTATGACTTAACAAACAACAGGGAAAAATTTTCACTGAAGACAGACCAAACCCTTCCAGAGAGGCTGGCAGTGGCCTTCAAGGGGCTGAGGCATGACATGGAGAAGGATCACTCTGGATCAATTATTAAAATAATCCCAGATTCTAGTTTTTGTTTGTTCATTTGTTTTTTCTTTAAAAGAAGCATTTTACCACATTTCCATCCAGTCTCTTCTCTCTACAAATGCCTGGGGATCCACGGCCTCCAACACCCACTGCTCGTGACCCATCATGCACGGTCACCTACATGCCGTGGCCGCCGGTGCCCGGCCCGCCCACCAGGCAGACCCTAGATGGGACACCCCACTCCTCCCCACTGCCAGCCTGTGACTGAAGACACTCACAAGAGCTTCTCAGTTATCTGTTAACTAATTCATGCTGGTCTATGGTCTATTTCTGGAAGTGTTCATTAAAAAAATGAACTCATTTTAAAACAAGCCAGCCACAAAAGGACAAATATGGTGTGGCTCCACTCATAATGACGCATGTAGTCAAAATCACAGAAAGGGAAAGTCGAATGATGGCTGGAGGGGAGGGAACTCGTGTTGAATGGGGATGGAGGGTCAGCTTTGCAAGAGGAGAAAGTTCTGGAGATCTGTTGTACAACAGTGTGGCTGAACGCTACCGAACTGAACGCTTAAAACGGTGAAGACAGTAAACCTTATATTATGTTGTTACCATAATAAAATAAACACTTATATAGATAAACACATAAATAGGAACTCACTTTAAGCAATCTTATTTTGATTTGGCCCTGATCCCAAAATAAATACCTTCTACAGTGTTGCAGTTCTCATTTTTATACTATGCTACTGGTTTCGTCTTTGTTTTGTCTTGTTTGTTCATATTTCTCCTTTCTGAATTTCTTTGTCACCAAAATTAGTTGACAACTTTGGTACTGTTGGGTTTTTAATCTATGCTTCACTGGAGCTCAGGGATGGTATCCTTTTGGAATCAACCACTTTCTTATATGAGGTATGAATTATTATTTCCCAGATATCCTCATTTTGCTAAAGAAGAGAGAAGAGAGTTGAATGTTTAGCACGTACCGACGTCTGTCTCTGAAAGACAATCCAATTTGGAGTCTTAATGAGTTTCTTACAGATGCTGTGAGGTCCTGAGCCAGAAACGGCCAAATCCTCCGTTATTTCCTCAATGTTGAGCGGGTGTCACAAAATGCCCGATTTTTACATTGATCTACAAACCTTTTCTAAACGTCTGCTCCCTGGGTCTACTCAGTGAGCTTACGAAATGCCCACCCGGCAGTGGGGGTGAGGTGGGGTTACAGTGGCAGGTGGGGAGGCAAAGGGAGAGTGAGGGGGAGCTGGGGCAGGACCCTCTACCTCCTCCTGAAGATTTTTCTGGAAACCACACACATAAGGCTGAGAATACGCTTCTCGCAAGTGGGTCACCTGGGAAAAGGGGAGGGGCCCGGGGGCTGCCAGGAGGAGCAGAAACGCCCCCCTGATCACCTGGTAGGTCGAGGGGCCAGGTGAGGGTTCTGTTCTCGCTGCTCACAGCCCATCAGCATCACCCAGAGCGGTTGTGGGAAAGGGACACCCAGGCATCTTACTCCGGCTTTTAAAAACTTGCGGGATGATTCTGCCTCATGGCGGGGGTGGGGAGCCGTGGACCAGAACCACGGCCTGCAGTTCTGCGATGCTCTTCGCAAAGCAATAAGGCGACCTCCCTGCTCCCACCCCCTCTCTTCCTGGGGACAATGCAAAGCCTTTCTGGTGTCCTACACCAACTCCATGCAAAGTGGGGTCCTCGGCCAGCACCTGGGAGCTGGACAGAAATGCAGAGTCTCGGGCCCACTCACACCTACGAAGGAAAAGCTGCATTTAACGAGATTCCCCAAGGGAGTCTCACATCCATTAAGGCTGGAGACGCTCTGTCCCATGCCATTTTAAAATGCCATTTTCATATGGCAAGTTCTCTCTGAGGCGCTCTAAAAATAAAGGCCATTGTTTGAAATATGATGCTTAGTTATGCCTTCCAGGGGCTGCCACTCCCAGATAAAGCAATTTCCGTTTGTATTTCCTGTTGTCACCCCCACCAAGGGTGACAGTCAAGGAAAGCTGTTTGCTCTGAAGTCAAACCTCTGTCCCTTGGCCCAGATGATCTTTGAGGCCTCTGAGCGATTTCTCAATAAGGAACAGAAGACACCCCACCCTACGCCGACCCAAAGGCCAAGAGGGTAGAGTTATTTGTACGTGGGGATGTCGTTGGCATGACTATATCTCCATTGAAAGTTCATTTTCCCTTCACATCCAGATATAGCCCCCAAAATAATTTATTTTTAAATTTTTTTTTTAAGTTTCCAATTTAAAAACATCTTGGAAAGTAGTTGACCTATATTTACTGTAACCATATTTTCCAAAGAAAATTCCAGACACATGGTCGGATAATTCCGTGTGTACTTACCACACTATTTAAAAATAAAATGGGTTGCTTTTTTTCCTCTTTAAAAAAAGTAATCCATGTTCACTTTAGAGAATCAGATGAGGCCATAGAAGAAACAAATCACCTAGAAATATCCACTATTAACATTTTGATCCATAGTTCTCTTCAGTTTCTATCTATAACTGAAGATAATTTTTTATCAAGTTAGGTAATACACTGTATATATAATTTTGCATTCTGAATTTTTCAATTAAAGCTGTTACAAGGATTTTCTCATGTCATTGGAGATTCTTCATAAGCCTTATTTTTAATGGCTGTATGCTAGTCTATCTTTGCATAGCCATAATTATTTTTACCCACCAGCATTATACACATCATTGAACGCTTAGATCGCCATCATTGTTAGCTGTTATTAGCATACCATGATAACCATTCTTATACATATGTCTTTTCACACTTCTGAAAATTTCCATAGCCTATCCAGGGAGCAAAAATATTGCATAATGGGCTTAAAAAAATTTTTTTTTTCAATCTCTCTATAAACATTACCAACTTTTTTTATGGAGACATTTGCCAGCCTCTACCTAACACCTGCTTCTGAAGGTACCCCTGAGAACATATTATAAATCAGTACAAGTCCAGATAATTGGAAAGTTGTAAAAATATATTAGTCAAGCACTTATTACATGCCAGACACTTTTAGGGTTTAATTTTGCTGTGTCATTGACTCCTTACAAAGTGCCATGAGAAAGGACAAGATGCTATTACGATTTGACTAGCCAAATGGTTCAGCCAATCCATTGTAAAGCTAAAAGTTAATGGTGAAAGGAATTCAGTGAAGAGTGTTATTGTTATATTTTGTTTTGTTTTTTCTAATTCTAACAATCATGCCTCTTGGGAGGCTTCTGTAGCAAGAGCCCAGCTGAGGGTCTGTAAGAGGATCGATAACCCTCGGGAGAGACCCTATCCTACCAAGGCAGCCCTAAGGCAGACAGCTGACCCTGGGCTGAGATCCCTATGTAACAAGGCTGAGAATATCCATGGTCAATGCCAAGCCCTCGGGAATGCTGGCGAGCTTGGGAACAGCAGAGAGAAAGGACACTGAGGCGAGCCAGGACTGACATGGCCATTTTCAAGCACACATGAGACTCCAGGAGCCCCTCTCGCTCAGAAGCTTGGGATCTCACGTAGGTCACTGCCATCCTGTGGAAGCAAAAGGCAGGACGACCTACAGAAGGTGACTTTCATCTTACCTTTTCAGGTGAGCTGATGTGGGGCTGTGAAAGGCACCCCCAGCTCTACACGTTTTGCAGGCTGTTCAAGGCCAAGGGTATCGTTCATGGCCCAAGGGGCATACAGGTGCCATTTGCCATGCTGAGCATCTCAGGGCTGCATCCCTCTCCCATTATGTCACTAACTTCATATCCTACCACCCACGCTCCACCTGCTCCCTCAGCTCTGGCAACACTGGCCCCGAGCTGCTCCTCCAAGGACCCGGTCCCCACATGTCTCCCTCTCAGTGACAGCCCTATGAACAATTACAATCCCAAACCCCCCAATACTCCCACCCAATACCTTCCAAGGGGACGGTGATTTCTGTTTGTTCGGTTTGCTGATCTGTTCCAAGTGCCTAGAACATTCCTGGCAAACAGCTCTCAGTAAGTATTCATTGAATCGAATGAAATCACTAAATGGGTGAACTATGGAAATGATAAGTCTTGCTTTGGCTATTCTTACAATATGAAAACTAAAAGTCTTAGAAGTAAAGTGACTTTAATCAAGGTCACTTGCAGGTTTGCTTTCCCCTAAGTGCCCTTCTTTCTATCACTGGCCCTGCTGTCCAGCTCAGCCCACACAAAACTCCCCCAATGAGGCCGATCACAGAGAGGTCCAGGTCGCGTTGTGGCAGTTGACATGAGCTGTAAATGACGACAAAGTATCACGCCTCCAGAGAGTGAGCTTCAGATGCATCTCCAACTGTGGGGAACTGTCCCTGAGCAAGCAGACTGTATCCCTTTACCTTTCCTACCCTCCCCAAAGCACAGGGCCATAACCACAGGGCCACCAGCAAGTCAAGGCCCCCGAATCCACCTTGTTTAATAGCTCAAATGCATCGCTGTCCTATCCCCACTGCCCCTTTGCACATGGCTGGACATGGGGCGGGGCGGAGGGGCAGAGAGAGTCTAGCCTGCAGCTCACTGCAAATGCCCAAAGCCATAAACACCTCTCCAAAACAGTTCCCTCTTCCCTCAGCAAGATTTCACAGAGAACAAACACAGACAGTACACAATTTTGGAACAGACTTATTTTTCCCATGATCTCTGCCCCTTTTGAACAAGCAATTTGTTACATAAGTTGGCTTAAAATAAAATAAAATCCTGACGGCGATGATCAAAATCGCTACTCCACGATGTAAAAGCTATATTCTGGGATTCCAGATACAAGTCCTGCTGTCTTTCAGGAGAATTCCACAGGGGTGTGGAATTCGGGGTGTGCGAGCCCCCTAAAATTGCATATAAACTTTTGTGGACATATGAAGATTCAAGCATATTTTTTTTAGTGCCTTCTCATAAGATTCTCAAAGGGATGTTACCAAAAAAATTACTGAGAACCGTTGGTTTTTGACACAAAGTGTGAAAACCTGAATAGGTGAGGATCAAATTTAAATTCACAGTGTGCTATTCAAAATCTGCGATAAAGAATTATATCTACAACATTAGCACTTTCTGGGTTTGTAGATACCATTCTCAAAATGCCATGTCCTCGCTAAATTTTCCGTTTGGGTAACCACGAACCGGTAAGAAGTTAATTTCCTCTGTCGTTATTGCCTACTGGCGCTAAGATGATCAGTCTGGCCTTTCGCCCTCTCTGTCTCTGTCTCTCTCCATCTCACAGTTAGCCTTGTGCAAAAAAGATCACTTTGTAAAACAGATATTTTAAACTACATTTTTTCGGGTAAAGAACCTGAGACTCAGAGTTAAGGAGCATATTAGGCCACTTGGCTGGTAAATGCAGGAGGCCTGACACTTACAAGGTTTTCCAACAAGGCAAACCCCTACCTTCTGAAATTTATATTCTGTTTTCCAAAATTGGGATTTTCAGTTCCAGTTTTTCTTTACTGGTGGAGGGAGGGGGTTAAACTAGAATATTGTATACGAGTAATCACATTTATTAATTGTATACATGCAAAATTTTTAAATATTGGTAGTTCTGACATGGTACAAGTCATTACAATTTATTTTCTCTAATTTTGGCTCTGAATAATGACTTGATGGCAGTCTAAAATGCTGCTGTCACCCGGTTCAGAACTTCCCAAGATCCTCCCTTGGGAGCCAAATGGCGCAGCCAAATGACACGTGAGAACTTCTCTGAGTCCAGAGCGGCAAGCCCTGCTCTGCCCGCGGCTTTACCAAGAGGACCTGTCACCTCGTTCACGAAGTGGGAGCCCTATCTTCAACCTCACGCCAGGATGGGTGGGAGCAACAAGAATTAGGGGCTAAGTCTCCTGTACCTCTCTTTGGGGCTCGTCTGTGAGGCCCCAGGACAACCCCTCAAGATTCATGAACTACAAGTCACCGTCACAGTTCCCAAGTAGTTGGGGAGCATAGAATCCCCAGAGGCAGTGATCTTCGCATTTAGCAAGAGGATGGAGGGATATGGGGACGCCTCGCTCGGGGTGAGGTCTCAGGACGCCCCAGCGCACGCGAGCTCAGGATAAGTACATTGTGGCGGAGACGCTGGGCAGCCTGGCTCGCTCTGTCTCCGCCAATCGGTTTCCAACGCAGCTTCCAAAACTCTATCCTGTGTATTTTCTGGCACCTCCACCTCCAAGTTACTGGATGCCGGCACTCAGGTCGAATACCAGCGCGTGTCCTCATAACTGAGTCACCGACGTCGCGGGCTGCCAAAGAGGCAGAGCAGGCTCCCAAGGCTCCCCTTACTGGCTCACTGTGTGGGGACAGCCTGGCTCGAGTGCGGGCAAAGGCTGGCTTTGCCGTAGCACGCCCTCCTCCTTAGCCAGCCCGCTTCTTCCCACACAAGGGACTGCAGATATTTGCTTGCCTACCACGACCCTCACTCATGTTGACTCGACCTGGAGACGTGGCATTTCTAAGTCATCACCCAACCAGAGTTCTCCTGGGAGGGACACAGCCCTCTAGGGAGCACCGCGGAAATTCATAGGACCTTTCTTGATAATTATGAAGTTTAGATGCTACCGCATTTAGTGAGTGAAGGCCAGGAACGCATGAGACGATTTTGTGCAAACGTCCAATGTCCCATCAAGTGGTTACGCAGGGGAAAAACTCGGTTTCCTGAGCCTAGAACCCAACGCCACTTTTGCATGTAACTAGCAAGCATTTTGCACAGTTTTAGGAGACACCAACTTTTCCTGGAATGCGACCGTCTCGTGAGTCAGAGAGAAAATTGCGCATTGCGTCTTCCAAATGTCACCAAGGGCTACTCATCATGTCAAAAAATCGCGCCACCAACAGCAGTCCAGCTCAGAGCGCAGCGGTCACTTATCTGACCCTCCCGTGTCACATGCGCTGCTAGCGGCCGCGTTCATGACACTGCTGGCGTGAGCCTTAGTCAGTCTCTAGAGTGAGTGGCTGTGGCTGTGCCTGAGCACTTGCCTGTGGTAGATGAAAGCCATATTCGTTTATTATATTTTTCTTTGTATTTCTCCTTTATTTAGCACCTCGAGTATTATATGTTTTACAATTAACTTGTATAGGTGGGTGATAGTACCTATGGATAAGGTGAAACAAAATATTTGCTTTTAAAAAGGGTCTTTGGTTTGAATCAGATTTAGACACTGGTATAAATCATCTTTAGGTTAAAATATCTTTACACTGGTGTACAATATCTTTAGTTTAAGGGTTACCTAATTAAATAAATGGTCTTTAATTCATAAGGATTTTTAGATGTAAGTAAAATAGACTATTTCTATCTAACGTCTCCCTATAAAGGAGCAATGTTATTACCAATTTCTAATATTCAACTACAGGTACCCAGGAAAATAATGTGGGAACTTTTAAAACTTTCCAATATCTGGGCCCCTACTTGGACCAATGAAATCAAAATCTAAGCATCAATTGCACATACTTGAATCTTAGGATGATCCCTTAGAGAAGTGATTCTCCATCCTGGTCATGTATTAGGAGGTACCCCCAATGCAGCAGCAACCCCAATAAGAAAGTCAGACACCCAGGCCACATTATTTTTTCTTAATGTTTCCCAGATGGTTCTAATTTGGGACCAGTGCTGAGATTTGCTCTCCCAATACTTGGCTAGGGGTTCTGAGAACGTGCCGTGTTGATCAGGAAGGGCCATGAGTTCTGGAACTCAATGGCCAGGCTTTGTATCTGAGCTATACCAGTTACCCCTCTGGGCTTCTGTCCCCGCCCTTGTCACATGAGGATTATAATAGCGTCTGCCTCCTGGGGCTTGGGAATCAAACAAGTTAATACATGGAAAACCCATAGCTGTTCTTCTGTACTCTGCCATTGCCTAGTGAGAATTAGATAAACAGTAGAAAAATATTCAGTATAATCCTATTCCTCTGAAGCATCATTCAAATTTCATATCTGATTACC
This sequence comes from Macroglossus sobrinus, assembly GCA_004027375.1. NCBI lineage: Eukaryota > Metazoa > Chordata > Mammalia > Chiroptera > Pteropodidae > Macroglossus > Macroglossus sobrinus. The sequence goes on from PVKZ01002098.1 coordinate 58,461, forward strand.
ATCTGTTCTATGACGATAGCATATTCTGATTTAAAACTGCTATTTTGCTTTAAAGTAGCAAACTACCATTCTTAAAATTTCCACTTTTGGTAGCACTCTCTCTTTTTTTACATGAGTTTCAAATGTACAGCACAACGGTTAGACGTACATCCGATCTACAAAGTGATCCCCCCGAGTACTCCAGGACCCACCTGGAACTATTTGGTGGCATGCTTGGTTCAGTCAAAATCAGACGTCCTTAAGTCCAGCCTCCTGTGCTGTACATCACTCAACTGCTTGCCACAGCCCAAGGCCAAGGTCAAAGGCTGAAGTCAACCCCAGAAAGAGCCTGGAGGAAGAAAGGTACCCCATAGTCATTTTAAAGTACACATCAATGTTCTCGAGCTTATTTTCAATCTTCAACATTTCTGAGAGCATGTTTCAAAATATATGAAGTATGAGCAGAAATCTTAGATCTTTATGACAATAGATTGGTTTGAAAAGTGAGACAGCAGGAATCTGAGGACGCAGGGACTCCAAGATGACTCGGAGAGGAGAGAATTTCTACAGCGCTGAGACGGTTGACTACACAGAGGAAATGCGTTTGAGCAGCTGTCCAGCTAGCTCCACTCATGCACAGACGCTTCGGTATTATTTTCCTGGCACTGGGCAATTCATTCCCCAGATCTGAGAACATCGTCCAAATCCTAACGGACGCTGCCGCTACCCTCAACGGGGACACAGAGATGAGCCAAGGCTCCTCGCGTGTTGAGATCACATATCGTAATTGGAACACAAATTCACATTTTCTTCTACACGTTTTCTGTTTGAATTTACAACAGTACATCTACATATTGTGTGTGTGTGTGTGTGTGTGTGTGTGTGTACACTTTTATAACTAGAGAGATCTACACCTCCTAAGACGTAAGGATGGTCATACCATCTGCTTCCTACCAAGGTGGTAAGCAGGACCCCCCAAAGAATGAAAAGGTAGCATGCTTGCCTGGGTCTCTGGCACTTCCACCCACTCTGGGATGGTGTAGCTGCTGTTTTTCTAAACAGTCATCTTTCCTTGATCATGTGACTCAGTTTCTCCTAGAATGGGACTTGGCAAACTTTTCCTATAAAGCTCAAGACAGTAAATATTTTAGGCTTTGTGGGCTGTCTCTGTCTAATACACTTTTCCTTTTTCTTTTAAATTTAAAAATCAGTCCTAGCTCCAAAGGTGTGCGAAAACAAACTGCAGGATGGATTTGGCTGTAGTTTGCCAGCCTCCAGCTCTCGATAAATGGATCTAAAACTAGTGCCCAGGACTCAGTCAATGCCAAGGCTTGTGTTCCTGGGCTGCACAGAGTATGGAACCAGGACGGAGAGTAGGAAGGAGAAGGTACAGAAGGATCACTAGTAGGGCAGGGACGATACCTGCATCTTCCACCCACAGAGGGGACATCCACTTATGTCTCACTTTAGACTCGTTAGCTACTGTATTTTTATTTGGACTGAGAGAAAGGCAAGAGAAAAAGACTATTGGGGGAGAAGTCTCCATGGGTATCAAACCGTCTTGGAAAACAGAGATAAGATCTCCTTTTGGAAAAAAGGGCCAGCATGTTGCTCATTGTAAAGGATTTGAGTTCTCTAAACTCAAGATCCTCTCCCATAATGCAAGCCACCATGGGCATGGGTGTCATCCGGCCCTCTTGGCAGTGCCCTGTGAGAATCGAGACCAGTGCAAAAAAATATATATGCTGACAGACTGGCTACTGCTGTGCTGTGAGTAATAAAGTCCTCTGTCTCTGACCCAGGGTCTCGTATCTTTCTAGGCCTGGACCTTGAATAGAGAAGTATGAGGAAAAAAGGAACTAGGAGCCAGGAAGCCATCTTCCCAAGCACGCTGTGAGCTCTTCAGATATCTTTATACTTTATGCAACTTTATGTACTGCTCAGGTTGTTCTCTTGAAAAGATTCAGAAGACTATGAGACATTCGAGAGCAGTGACTGAATTTTGTTCACTTCTGTGTCTGATTCAGAATCTAGAACAATGCCTGGTATATTATGGATATTTAGTAGATGTGGGAATAGGAAGGAAGGAAGGAAGGAAGGAAGGAAGGAAGGAAGGAAGGAAGGAAGGAAGGAAGGAAGGAAGGAAGGAAGGAAGGAGAGAAGGAAGGAAAGAAGAAAGGAAGAAAGAAAGGAAGGAAGGAAGGAAGGAAGGGAAGGAGGAAGGAAGAAAGGAAGGAAGGAAGGAAGGGAAGGAGGAAGGAAGGAAGGAAGGAAATAAGGAAGGAAGAAGGAAAGGAAAGGAAAGAAGAAATTACATTCCTGGCCAATCTGGCTCAGCCTGGGATTCCTCTCCTGGCATATTTCTTTTTCAAAGTTTATGTTTAGCTCCAATTCGACTCATCAGAGTCAAAACCCTGTATCTTGCTCAGAAATATGCCTATCTATAAGATAAAAAAAAAATTAATACTCATTCCTGTCACATGCAGCTTCCTACATCCACCCCTGCCCTGAGTCACCCACCCACTGTGAGAGAAGCCCACAACCCTGCCAGGAAGCAGCCCTGCTCTGGGAGCGTGGCCCCAGGCCATCTTCTCCATAAGCAGCAGTGTCCCATGCTCTGTGTTTTATACAGGAGGCCAGCTCTGCTTTCAGGTCACAGCATACTGGACCAGGACTTAGGACCTGAGCAGAAAGCAGCTCAGGTGGAATGAGCCCTTAAGCCACCGAACACCCCTAAGGTGACCTGGATCCAGCTTTCTGTCTAAGCATCACTTCCACACTGAGGGCAGCAGGATGAGCTGAAAGAGGGCACAGTCTTCATTTTGCATCAGAGAGGTATGGGGAGATGAATCATGAGGACAAGAGGGGAAGAGGAATAAAGAAGTGCCAACAGGAGGGTGGGGTGAGGGCCTGGATGGGTCAGGTTACTGGTTTGGGTAATGGTCACCACTGATCATCAGACAAGTACACTCTCTTCTCCTGGAAGCTGTTTCTGACCCCCCCCCCACCCCCATCCACATGATGTCCCTCTCCCAGAGCTGCAGCAGTCAGATGGGGAGCTCCAATGTGCGTGCTGGCATTCTGGCTTGCTGAGCAGAGGAGAAGGTTGCATGGCGAGCAGGGAGGAGAAAGAGAGATTCTTGTTGGCTTCCAAGTCTCTGGGTTCCAGTTAATCCTGAGACCCAGCCATTTTCCTGTCCTTAGGTTTTAGATGACTCACCTTCCTAAGTTAGAGAGTCGTTATTTGCAGCCAAAAGAGAGCTGTCTAGCAGTCCGTATGAGCCCCCGGAGAAGGAAGAGGGAAGAACCCAGTGGAGGCAGGAAGGTTAGCCAGCAAGCATATACCAGGAGTGTATGCTTAATGAGACTGAGATCTTGACCATGGCTGTGACACTGGGAATGAGCAGATCCAAATGACATTGGAGGGGACCAAACTGTGGAAGTGACAACAAGGCAGAGAGTTTCTCAGCATTTTTAGTGCTCACCATAGTAACAGAGACACCTTTGTCGGCTGTAGCACCTTTATAGCAATGATGGGCATACTAGCCTCAGTACTAACCCAGTATCTCCCAGGACAGGACTTAATAACAAAACATGTCAGACAGCCTCGGGAATTAATTGAGACTCAGGGGATCTATAAATTAACCCATAGAAGAGACTTTACCCAGCCTTTCCAAAAGGAAATTAAGCAATTGAGTCAACAATTCACCAGTAAGTCCTACTTTCTCCAAATAAAAGGAAGCTGCAACTCCACAGGAAGCACCAGGGTCTGTTCTCCCAGAGGCCCTGGACTGGAGAAGAAGCATCTGGTATTCAGGGAAAGCTGACGGGCTGAGAGTTGAGTCCTGGAGGGGTGCCATGATAACAGGAGCCAAAATGGTTCAAGTCCAGAAAAACACCACAGCTCATCAGACCACAGTCCATGGTTTCCAGCCACCTACACAAATATTTGTGGATCCTTCCCCTGTGATCTAGACTGACGATAAGCTCTGGAGGAATTTATAAAGTAGCAACCTCACAAATTTCCTCGCACCAATCTTTCCTTTAACTAAGATCCCTGACATTAATTATTAGACATATAAGAGGAAATACCTTGAACACTGATTCCCACAGGGCCTTTTTTTTGTTAAGAGAAAAGTTTATATAGTGTCCTATCATTCCCTGGCATATAATCTCATTATTCATCTGAAACTCCAGGACCAATAAAAAGATCTAACAAAAAGCGTTCAATCTACAATTCAATCTAACAGAAAGAATTCAAACACTAGCCTAATAAAAAAAATATTCAATCTGTAGCAGAATTCAAATAAGTTTAGTCTTTGGCCTCCCAGCAATCAATTTCAAGGTATAAACGTTTTAGTTTCTGCATCATGAGTGATGAGGAGTAAACCTGAATCAGTCAGGATAGGCAACGTGTTATGCAGCAATAACAAAAGATCCAAAAATTTTGAGGGTGTAAACAACGGTTCATTTCCTGTTCATGTCTAACACAGACCAGTAGGGGACCCCACTCACCTATAATCACTCAGTAGCCGAGGCTAATAGATCAGCCACCACCTCCAATTACTGACTGTACTGCCAGAGAGTAGGGGGCATATGGAGACTACCTCACAGTCTTTTCATGCTTCCGACTAGAAATTACACACGTCAATCGCACTCACATTTCATCAGCCAAAGTAAGTTACATGGCTACACCTCACTCTAAGTGGGCAGGGAAGTGATATCCTACCACGTGCTCGGAACAGCAGAGAACCAGAAGTACCTGGCAAAAAGCACTATAGACAACCACAGCATCCATCTTTGGAGACAATCTAAACACTAAACCATGAGGAACTAATTGCAAATGAAAAGGGAGTTTAGAAAAGAGTCTAAAATAATTAAGAAAATTTCATACAAAAGTTGGATCGAGCCTGGCCTTCAGGAATGGGAAGCAGTTGAATAAGCTGTGAGGAAGGCGTGAGGTACAATCTGGGGATGGCACGGACAATGAGTCAGAGGGCGACCCAAACATGGCATCCACGGAAGATAATGAGGAACCTGGCTGGGCATATTCATGTTACAGAAACTGTCATTCCTTAAATGTCTGTTAATTAGACTTGACAACCCTGCAGTACATAGTTGAATAAAAAATATAGTTTAATCTGACCCGCAGAATATTAGAAAAATATGTCATTATGCTTTATTATGCTTATCTAGTACATAAGAAATGGGAACATGACTTCCAACATATGTGGAAATCTGAACATATGTTCCAACCTCCGCCCAATTCCGCACTGCTCTGATCAATATAAGTTGTTACTACCCACAACAGTTTGAACATTTATCAAGAGAAGTAAAAGGGAAATAGTTTTCTAAGTTTATCTTCAAATACTCATCTCGTCTCAAGACGAGAAGAATAGCACCTACCAGTTTGCAGTCTGACTATCCTACGTGAACACCTACCCACAAAAACTCTTAGAAATAAGTGTGACACCTAAATCTGTTCCCTTACCAAAACTCAGCATATATTCATCAAATTAGTTAACTCATAGTATAAAATAGAAGAAAGGCAATGAGTTACATCTATAGTTATTTCACTGTACCCTAACCATGAAGGGAAGCTACAAATAGGATAGCTCATCTAAATCCTATTTGAATATCCACAGTTCAGTCTTCCCACCTTAATACAGAAAATCCAGGTTTAAGAGTAATAGAAAACAAGATTAGCTAAGTAGAATGGACCAGATGATGGCCATTCTTCGACATCCAACAAAGAAGCAGACTTTATTGGAGAGGCAACAGGAAGCCTGTATAGATTTGGGGTCAGAAAAATGACATAATGAAAGCCCTAGATGGAGAAAATTAATCTGAAAGTAGTATGCAAGCAGACTGGAGAAATTGGAGTCAGAGAGACCTTATAGGAAGATGTCGTATTTATACATGTGTGATGACGAGGGCCCAAGAGGAGAAATCAGAGAACCTATGCGTAAAAAAAAAAAAAAAAAAAAAAAAAAAAAAAAAAAAAAAAAAAAAGCTTGGTAAAAGAACATGTTTAAAGAATGAAGGCAAGTGAAGGATAACTCAAGGTTTTCCAACCTGTGAAACTGGAAAGGTAGAACCACCAGCAGAAACGGTGCCCTAGGAAAGGGAGTAATCCAGGTAGGAGAGGGCCTACAGTCAAGACTCAGAGCTCCATCTTCAGTTCCCCTGAGATTGTGGGAGTATGTCGTTCTTGATCCAAGACAACACATGACAGTGAATGAAGAGGTCAATGCATTATTGACCAAAAGCATAGTTCGGTAATTCTCTAGTATTAGAATATTCACACGAGCAGCAAATGAGCATTTCGACTAAGAAGAGACAGACGAGCTAAGCCATAATTTGAAGCGGAACCTCGAAGGCATTTCGCTTCATCTAGTGATCTCCTAATTATCATTCAGGACTCAACTCCAGCACCACTTCTTCCATGAAGCATTCTCTGACTCGGGTCTTAGAACTCAGTGCACTTTCCCTTGTGCTTCCATGTCACACTATGTGCTTCATTTAACTTCTGTAACAGTAACTTATTTCCATTGTGTTATTATTGCCTCTTTATTGGTCTGAAGTACAGACCAACAGCAGCCAGAGACTTTGTTTTACAATCTTTAAATCCATAATGGAAGTAAAGTCACAGAGTAAGCACATAATATGAATGAATGAAGACTGAATTGACAAGATTTCTGATTCTGGTTTTGATTAATTAACTTACAACAGATAGAACTTCCCACCAATTATGAATAGAAAGTTGAATAAAATACAAAAAGAATCTGAAGGCATTCGGGTGCTGCCAAGGTGGCCAGAACTTGAGGGGCTAAGATCCTAAAGAAAAAAAAAAAACATATCGATGAGCCTGACATTATATACCACTTTTCTTTTTTTTAAAAAAAATGCTAATTTATAAACAATGTTGTTCAAAATTCTGAAAGACTAAGGAGAAAGTGGCAACTAAGGAAATGATAAGCTAAGCAGACCTTATGGCAATCTCACAAAACAAGAGAAGTAAAAGTTAGAATCCAGGGGTCACTTAGGCACCTATCACTTGAAGGGCCAGCATCCTAGAGAGAAGGGATATATGGAGAAGAGAGACTGATGTTTGCCATGCTTTCCCCCAAAGTCATTTACTAGTTTGTAAGTGGTGCCTAAGAGACTAAGAAGTCACACAGAACTTTCAGAAGTCTCATGGTGCTATAGAGACAAAAATTGAAGGTCAGGGCCCACTCAGGCTTTGATTTGTGACACTCTGAGATATGAGTGAACCACAAAGAAACCAATCCTCATGAGAACTGAAACCAGCTTCTAGTCAGCTCAAACCAAGATTGGATTTAAGTGACCTGCCCCTACTCCAGCTGCTTGCCAGATGTGAAAATAATCTCTCTCTGAAAAAAGACAACATTGCCCAGAGCCTCTTTAATTTCTCTTACACAATGCTGAGCATTCCATAAAAGCTTCCCAGGCATACTAGGAAAGAAGGCCAAGTGACTAAAGAACAAGAGGGAAAAAAAGAGTATAGAAAAACACCCACAGGAGATCCAGCTACCGAAATTATCGGAAATGTAATTTAAGATAATTGTGATTAATAAGTTCAGAAAACATGTGACAAGCTGGAAAACTTCACCAGAGAAGTGGAACCTATAAAAAAAATCAAATGGATATTCTAGAACTGAACTATAATAACAGATATTAAGAGCTCAATAGATGGTTTAATGGCTTAGACCCAGAAGAAGAGAAGATTAGTAAATTGGAAGACAGTTCAGTTGAAAATATCCAGTCTAAATCAAAAGGGAAAGAAATGAAAACACACAAAAAAGCACAAATTATACAGGATATGGTGAAAATGTCTAACACACATGTGATTGGAGTCCCGAAACAAAAAGAGGGAAAAAAAAAATAAGGCTGAAGCAGTATCTGAAGATATAGTGGCAAAGATTTTTCCAAAATTGATGAAAGGCCTCAGTATGGCTAACTAAAATTTTCAAATTTGCCTCTAAAAATATATCAAAATTTTTGTTGTATCAGAACATATGTTTTAAGGATATGGAGCACAGTCAGCATCATTCATTATTCATGTTTAATCTTTTCCATTCAGATCTTTGCAGTAACATAAGGTTTGTAAAATATTCAACAGAGCACACAGTTGCTAAATAAACATAACTTAAACAAAGGAAAAAAACAGGCTGATTTTCTAAAGATGCCTTGAGCATTCCTTTACAGATTGATCCAACATTGTGATATGTATTTGTCTGTAAGAGACAATGAAGTGTCTCAAAGAAAGTCAAAAGGTTTTTCTCAAACTGTATATATATTATGCATAGAATATAAAAATAAAACATGTGCATGCAATAAAAATTAAAATAGTAGTAATAACAATGATTTAGTTCCAGGAACATTATCTCTAGAAAGAGAAGTGCAAATTTTTAAATCATTTCATATAAATCATGTGAAATCACACAGCTTTAAACAAAATGCAGAAAAATTATTCCTATTCTAGACTAACCTAATCAATTGTTATCCCATCATTTAACTCTCACAAAGCAACTAATCATAACAGCTGAATTTCTTTTTCTTTGGGGCATCTATAGTTCAGATTTTTCTCTCTTTTTGTAGCTTGAGTGAGGTATAATTGATTGTGGTAATCATCTAGTTATCTCTAGAGCCTTCCAGATTTGGGGTGGCACCTTTGATATCCCTTATTCCAGGCAATGCTTATGTTACTGAGACTTGTGTTTACCAAGTTTTCAAGCTGAGAACAATCACTATGTAAAGGAATTTGAAAGCTCCTTATGAAGGGGGAAAATGGAATGGTAGTGCTAAAAACTACACCCCCTTCCTCACGTTATCTTGCCCTAACTTATATTAACATCAGCTTTGCAACTTCATAATCTGCTCCACCTGGCGTGTCCTTAACGCTTCAGAGCATCTCTAGAAAATGAACTGGTTACAGCTTACTCACTGCTTTTACGCATAAATAGGACTTCGCTTCCTAGACAAGTGGGTGAGAAATCTAATTCTTAATGTCAACTTTCTACAGTTGGTTCCAACGTGGGACACTTTGAAGTTAAAAATATTTGGCCTCAGACAATCTAGAATCTGCCCTAGAAGGAAATAAGCACAAAATAAACCAGACAGCACATACTATTTCTAGGTTTAGCTTGTTGAAAACTTTTTAAGTCCAACTCCGTGACATTTACTGAGCAATTTCAAGAATGCTTAATAGAACGGGCTCTGAAAGTGTCTTTCTTCATCCACAGTACCCATTTGTACATCATCAGTGTATAATTATAGTTCAGTACTGATGCTAAAAACATGGCAAAGCGGGTAAACTTACCCTATGGATGCAATCCAGCTGAGTTTTCCAGGAGAACAGCCCTGCAGAGAGTAAGAGACGGGGCTCCGTCCACAGTGCTCAGACCCCTACTTCTACGGAGCTGGATCCCAAATAAAATGGACTTGATACTTTATTTTGGTAGGAGTGGGCTGTAGGAAGCAAGGGGAATCAGCAAGGACAATATTAACTACTTATTTAAAAAGTCTTTGAGCGGCAATCAGAGCAGGGAGCCATGAGCGTTAAACAAAAGTGCCAGGCATGGAGGGGTGACATCAGAGCAAGAGGTGACATGACTGCAATGAAAACAGAGCCTTGCACCTGTCACTCGGCGGAAAGAGGAACTGGAGATTCCTGCATTACATCTGGCAATCTGAAGACAGTGCAGTGCCCCAAATCCTGGCGGGAGCAATGAGCTTTAAACAAAAGTGCAAATATTCTCTAGAGGGACAGCCCCACTCGGGTTCCCAAGATTCCCCAATATGCAGATGAAACAAATTCGAGCTCACAACCAAAGACCAACTTCACAAGGAACACACGACCACGCACGTACACTAACAGAAATAAAAACAACGTATTTCAGCCCCGACCCAAAGACGTCAGACATTAAAACTGTCAGACGTAAAGTCCGCACTAAATGTTTGAAGAAACGGAATATAGAATCACAAAAATAAAAAAGCAGCAAAAGACTATTAAAAATAACCAGACAGAAATTGTAGATATTTTAGACAAAAAAAAAAAAAAATACAGTTGTTTTGAAGAAGAAACTGTTTCGTGGAACGTGCTGGAGTCTCACCTCTCCAGAGCAGGTCACAGTGACAGAGCTGGCGCTTGGCCACTCCAACCTGTCGGGAAAGGTTTTTATCCCAACATCTCTCTTCTGTGTCCCTACAGAACCTTATTTTACAGGGCTTTTGGCATTGCCACTAGGCTGCCTTCTCTATTTTGTCGGTATCTCATATATAACTTTGCAATTATAAGGTTCTAAACCACATTTATGATAGAAAGGAAAGAAGAAAGGGAAGGAGGGAAGCGAGGAGGGAAGACTGCACATGGCTTATCCACTGGGCCACCAGGCTTCCAGGGCTGGGCGTGCCTCCTAGAAAGTCTCGCACATTCCATGAACACACGGACTTCTAGAGTTCCAGGAGCCCACGTACTGTTCCTCATACGTCGTTAATATTTCTGACTATCCGTCTATGAAACAAGAGCCTTGAGCTCTACTGAACACTGGTTTCCCCTGGGTCTCCCATCCTTTGAAGGAAGCTTCTGGAAAAAGGCTGCCTCTGAAAGCTAGTTAGCTGGGCAGAGAGGGAAAAAGCAAATGGGCTCGATCATCACTTTGCAGTCCATTTTCCCAGACAAAGCCCTCGAAAAGCTTCATGGAAGCTTTCTATGGTTCAAAGGAAGGTTCACGAAAACTCAAAGGAAGAACATGATTTAGAATATTGGGAAAGGAGAGAATGAGCAAATATTTGCTGTTTAAATGTGGCTGCTTCCTTATTTCAGTGTTGGTCCATAGAGTATACAGCTTTCACAGGAACTGGGATATGGCATGGGAATAGAGAGACAGATGAAGAGCCTTGTCCTAGCCTTGACTTGGTTCTTGGGAAGGATTCAGCCAAGATCCTGCTGCCCAGACCCATCGACTCACCCCAAGAGGAGTAACAGGTCAGTACACTGCCTCAGCTTTGCAGCCACTGTTTCCGTGTCTCCTCGGAGACCATCTGGCATGCCTGCTCAAGAACGGAAGCCTGCTTTGAGAAGAATGAATTATGTCTGGTTGCTTTTTAGGGGAAATTTTTTAAATAGAGGCAGCTTTGAAAACAAGTACAGTTTTGTTCTCTGCTGACCTCAATGAGATACTTGTTGGCTCCAGTGCCCAGTAGTCAGAGCAAGCTGAGCAGGAAAGGGATACGGGACTGTGAGCTTCTGCTATGATAGGATGAAAAGGAGCCACCAACCCAGGAGTACTACAGTGATGGCTCAGGTGCATCATAGGTGGAGGGTGGAGGGCTGCATCAAAGGTGTTTGATGCTCAGAAAGAAAGGAGTTCAAAAAATGGGGGTAGCAGTCAATGAAGAATGAGATGCCCAAAGATAAACTCCAACCCTTAACAAACAAAGTCATCCCTGTTGCAGTATGCCCCGATACCTCAGGGACCTTTGGGTTAGCAAACTCTTTCCAATAGCTAAAATGGAGCATAGGGATATAGAAAGACTCCTCCTGTTCTCACAGGACTTTAAATCATATCTCTTCATTCCCATGAAGACTGAAAGTAAGAGTTGTCCCGAGACTTCCACAGAAACACCACGGATTTCTTTAAAACTATCTTTTCATTATTTGTAGATCTTCTCCTTTAGATCGTCAACATTTCAATAACTTGCTTCAACTGTGAAAATGCAGAACTGAGAGAAGACTCTTTGCCTGCCCCTCATCTCTACTTGCAGCAAAAACTGCAATATTTCCATTTTGGGGGACAAAGAACTTCAACTGCTTAATCCCTAAATTCTACAGTTAACATATGATGTTAGACCTGGAAGGCACCCAGGCCGCCATCTCCCCATCTCTCCTGCCTTTGTTTTCTATGAACAAAAAGACCCATGATGGTCACAGAGGAAGTTAGGATAACGCTCTAGGGTCCAGGCCCCAGGAAGGTTATACTGTGAATAAACTGCTCAGTGCCTGTCCAGTGGTCAGCAGAGACTCCTTTCCATCTTTTGAGTCAGTGCTTCATATCCCAGAAGATCTTATTTTACAAGCCATTATTCACAGTAAGCTCTGACTTAAAGAATGACTTTAAGACATAACAATTTAAGATGTAAAGCAATATTGATAGAGTCTGTTGACCTTAGACAAATTGACGGCCACATATTTCTCTAGCAAAATGGGCTGACTCAGGAACAAAGAATTGCAATTTAGGACATGCAGTCTAATGGCAAACCACCCCCAAAGCCAGAGAAAAAAGAGAGAAAGGCTCTTTTATGGACTGGTAAGGGGCTGTTGTAAACAAAGATTCTATTGGAGGAAGCCAAAGGTGCAAAGTGTTGTGGCTTCTCATTGGCTGGTTCTGGCAGACTTCCATTGGCTGAGCTGTTACTGGTCAGGAGGAGCTTTTCCCTCCTCCTGCTGAGGTCATGGGGGTAAGAGTGGGAGGGGCACAAGTGGCACCACTTCCCATCCGGGACATAGAGGGTGGCTCCTCCCACGGGGTCAGAGGTCTGCCCTGAGTGACAGGTGCATGTGAGTTCTCTCTTCCTACCGCCCGGCTTCACTGTAATCAAGGCTTCTGTTTATTATTTTTCACCAGTATAACTAGATAGTGCTGTTTCCAGCTGTTTTCCAATTTATTATTTTGTTCTTGGAGCCTCAGTCCACCAAGAAAACATTAGACTTGTTTTGTTAATAGGTGCGCCCAAACACACCTCAGATTTGGGCAATCTGAGAGCTCTTGTGAGTTGACTCCATAGATCAACAGGATGTGATTTGTTGGAGAAAGAGGGATTCACCGTGACCACAGAAAATTAATAAATGATTTGACAGCCACAAAAAAGAATGAATATATTTTTTTACCACATGATAAGGGCAAGGAATTAGTAATTGTCATAATGTGCCTGGAAAGGTGTTAAGATCCACTTTTAACAATAATGCTGTTCAGAAACAAAACTAATCTAACATAAGACAGCCCGAAATAGTTTCCTATGCAATGATAAAAATGAAAATTATTGGCCCCTGAAGCTCCTTGGGGATTATTTTTCTGTGAGCAGCATATAAAGAAACCTCTGGAACTGAATCCACATAACAGAAAACATCTGTTTGGGCATCTTTCAGTTGCAACATGTTATGGGGGCGGGGCGGGGAGATTGAAATTTAGAAAGGCCAGTCTGCCATGTGAACTGGCCTTTCCCGATTTAAACCCTTCATAGACTTGCTTGGCAGAAACGGGTATGGTGACCCTTTAAATTTATCTCTCTGCCTTTTGCAATTCTTAAACCCATTTGTCTCCTCATCTTCTTACATGGTAAATAACGTTAAATAAAAAATAATTGTGAGGTCAGGGTTAAAAAAATATTTCCCTACTGGTATTTAAGAAGAGGGAGGAAAAAAGAACGACCTGAATGAACATAGCTGGAAAATTTTAGTCATATAAAGCGAGTTCCTGGTCTTAATTTTTCAGGTGGAGAGTACACTGAATGACAGGGGAAAATACTGCCTTTTCCACCTTTTAAAAGATCTGTGATTCCTCACTGCCTTCAGAGGCTTTTCTCTCTCCCTCCTGTCACAGCTAAACTCCCAGCCACGTTCCCACCTTGACTCCAGGCACTCGGCTCCATCTACTTATAATCCACAGAAACTAAACTCTTTTCCAGAGTCTTTCTAAAGTCACTAATGATGTTTTGATGACCAAAAGAGACACACGTAACACAGAACACTGAGCTTTACTACCTCTCAAAATTCTTTCCTTCTTTGCCAGTTTTTTCTTCTTCTTCTCTACCCCGTGTGTAGACTCCTCATTAGCCCTTCACCCCTTAAATATTGGTATTTCCAAGAGCTGCCCTCTGTCCTCAGATTTCACCCCGGGATGGTTCTGATCCTGCCCCTCCTTCTCCATTCCCAACGTCAATGACTTGGTTTGAGCTACATCCTTCCTGCATCTGCCTTTTCACTGGCCTTCCGTGCTCCAGGTTGTATCCCCATCCCACCAATCTCCTGCTCTGTCCCCAAACTGTAGCCAGAACTGGCAGCCTAAAGGGACTATGTGTCGTGTTACTTCTTCCTTGCCTTACAGTTCTCCAGTGGCCTCCCTTGGTCCTCAAGACAAAGCCCAAATCCCTCAGCTTATCCTTCCCATTCTGGACCCTCTGCCCGGCCTGCCTCTCGTCCTGACATTTCCCACGGCCACCTTGTACTCCACCTGCTCCCGGCAGTGAGTAGCCCCAGCCTGAGCTTTTATCCTTGGTGGAGGCCATCCTGGCTGACTGGGACGCCCCTTCCCCTTCGTCACCTCCCAACTCACTCTCATCCTTTAAACCTCAGCCTACGTGCCCCCTTTTTTATTTCCAATATTGGTATTTGCACATTCTTCCAGTTTTTTATTGATCAGTCTCACCCATGGTTTATCAATTTTACTCATCTTTTCAAAAAGCACAACTATTGGCTTTGTTCATCTTCTCTGTTTTGTTTTTTTATCTCAGTATTTTCTGCTCTTGTTTTTATGACTTCCCTCCTCTACTTTCTTTGCATTTATTGTTTTTCTCTTTCTAAAATCTTGCAATAAATACTTAGTTCATTGAGATTTTTTAGCCTCTAATTCTTGCCTAACATAACATTTTAAGGTGAAGATTTTCCTATAATTGTCGTTTTTGCTTTATTCCACGTTTTGGAAAAAAATGGTATTTTTGTTGAGATTTTTTTTAACCTGTAAGTTATTTCGATATTTTTCTTAATTTTTAAACATGTGATTGTCCAGTTATCTTTTTGCTTTAAACAGTGGTCACATTACATTCTTTGTCATTTTAATCCTTTGACATTGTTGAGACTTGCTTCATGGCCAGGTTTTGTAAATGTTTAACATATATTTGAAAACTAGGTACATTCTTATGTTATTTCTTGGTGTGTCCAGTTTTTAACTATGTTTTTGAAATCTTTAATAACCTGACAGATATTTTACCTGCCTGATGTATCAATTTCTAAAATAAAGCTGTTACAAAATTCCAGCAAGACTGCAGATTCACTTATCTCTCTGTCCAGTTCTTCTGGTCACTTTTTCCTTCAAATATTTTGAGGACATTTAATTAGATGCATGTAGATTTTAAATGAATCTCTCTTCCTCATAGTTTGAATTCCTAATCAATAATAACTCTTAATCTCCAGTAATGTTTTTTCCTTTAAGGCCAAGTTTGTCTGGTGTTAATAGATTTACCAGCTGTCCTTTGACTACTGCAAATAGAGTATAATTTTTTCATTCTTTTATTTTCAAAATTTTTATCCTTACATTTCAATTTATGCCTTAAGAACAGAATATAATTTGGCTTTAATTTGTAATCAATCCAGGACTCTGTCTTTTAACTGAAGTATTCAGTCTATCTATATTTAATATAATTACTAATATATTTGACTTTAACTCTACTTCCTTACAATATGCTTTCTATTTATCTCACTCTGTGTTCTTGTTCTCCCTTTTCTTGCTCTCTTTTAGATTGACTATTTTTTATCATTTCGCTTTTTATCATTCCATTTTTGTCATTTCATTTTATTACTCTCTTCATTTGAAAGAGAAACTACAACATGAAGCATGGACTTACTAAATCCTGATGATAACTGGTACTTTTACCTCCTTTTGGACAATATAAGGATCTTGAAACACTTAAAATCCCTTTCCCCTTTCCCAGTTTAAAGATTTTTGTTGTCCTATGTTGATTGTTTGATTGATTGAAAGACACACACACACACACACACACACACACACACACAGATGCACCCCACAAATATTATTGTATAAAAGCAATGTCATTTGGATTTTCTCATAGCTTTATACTTTCTTTTGCTCTAGATATCTCCTGTGTCTTTAACCTTTCTTCTAAGATTATTTTCTGTCTGCCTGAAGGCATTCTTAAATATTTCCTTAACTGACAGTCTGCTGGTAACAACTCTCTTTGTTTTTGTCTGAAAATGTCTTCATTTCACCTTCGTACTTGAAAGATGTTTTTATTGGCAGTCTGTGTTGCCAGGTTTTTTTTTTTTTCAGTACAATGAAGATATTCCATCTTTTAACTTTCATTGTTGCTCTTGATAATTCAATTATCAGTCTAACTATTGTATTTCAAAGTAATCTTTCTTTTTCTCTCTGGCAGTTTTAAGGATTTGATGGCCTACAATTATACTATGATATATCGTTTATATTTGTCCCAACTAGGATTCCTTAAGATATGGAGATATATATATAAAGAGAGACAGACAGACTTTTAGGAAATTATTTTAGCAACTATTGCTTATGCTCAAGACTCTTAGATTCTGCTCCTTTTGACTATCCAACTGGACATATGTTCAACCTTCTACTTATACTTTCTGTGTGTCTTATGCTTATTACCTTTTGCCTTTATATGCTTCATTTTGTATATTTTCTTCTGACCAATCTTATAGTCTACTAATCGTCTCTTCAACTCTAATTTGCCATTAAATCTGTCCATGGAGCTTTTTTTAGTTATTAGAATTTTAAGTTCTAGAGTTTACTTTATTCTTATTCAAATCTACTCTGTCACTTTTTATGGTTTCCATAATCTACAAAATTTTTCAAGCTCACTGTTTCTCTTCTTGAAAATAGTAAGCACAGTTTCACAGACGGTGACTGTACCTTCCTGTGCCTACATTTTTTAACCACGTGCTTGACATTGTATTTTTAAATTATCTGTGGAAATATTTTGACATCTAAGATGATGTTATTTTTCTTTAGATTTAATTTGCTTTTGCCTCTGCCCCGTCCTGGGAAACCATCAATTCGTTATCCTTTGCTCAGGTTCAGGATGTCACCTTGTCTTGGCCACCCAGACGGCCCAGAACTGGGCCATCATTACACAAGAGCTATTTTGCTGGCATTTTAGCCTTATCTCTAGGATAAGCAGCTCTGCTGAACCCGGGACCAAAGCGTAGAAAGTGTCATCCTGGTGGCCCAGAGCTCCAACTTCGAGTCTCCAGATCTCACGGGACTGGAAAAGTGCGGCTCGCTCTCTGAGCCTGTGTATTTCAGATTTTCAGTTGCCCCCTGGTCAACGCAGTCCCAAATACCAACCTTGCTTCTCTGGGTTTTTATCTCTTTTTGAGTTTTCAGCCAATAATTCCTCATTCTCTAATTAGCTCTTTGGTGCTTTTTGAGGAACTCGTTAAATGTCATTTCATTTTTTGGTGGTTATTTGCAGTGAGATGATCGGTCGGAATTACTCTACCACTATTACCAAAAGAAAGAATGTTTTTTTGACACCTTCAAAGAATGTTATTCGTCTTTACATCATTGCTGTGAAGTAACCGGTACCAGTACTGCACTGGTTTGGAGGACTCTGAGACGGTGGTGACCCAGAGAGCTCAAGGCAATAAACTGGTCAGTACTGGGTAAAAGGCTATCGCAGAAGAAACACTCATCTCTTGCCAGCCAACTGGCCTCACGCTCCCTGGGCCTCACTCTTTTTTCCACACCCGTTAGTCCTCATTGGTGACATGTGTCACTCCTCACTTTCCCTCCGCCCCCTCCTCCCTCTCATAGTGCTCCTCAGTTCACTCACACCCTCAGACAACCAATTCAGCCTATCCATGGCTTTGGCATCCATTCCCATTCTTTCATGGTTTCCATCTTTAAAACAAATCAAGTGATTTTTTCCCCTATATGTATTTGAATGACTCTTAATTTCTTTTTCTGAAAAAGAAAGGTCCGATTGCATGCCATTAAGAGAGAGTCTGAGAAACGACGTTAAATGTGTGATTCATCATGCTGACATCGACCGGGAGGGCCTCCAGAGCACACAGAAGAGTAAATACGACTTAGAAAGATAATTTTTCATGTTTAAAATCAAAATAATTATGTTACCCGTGCACGCTTTGTTGAGGCTTCAAGAGCCAGGCTAAAAAGTAATTAGGCTTTACACTCAATGTGGAAATAGATTTAGGAAACCATCATGTCCCAGCCTGGTCTTTATTTTCACGATTCTGTAACCAAGACTGGTCCTTTTTAAACGAGGTGGCACTGCATTGTAGACAGCTTCGTTTCTCCCCTCCTCACACTCTCAGCTTCCCTCCCAGAGAAACGTCTGTAAACTCCATCCTCATAAAAACCCAAAAGAATGCAAAACCCACAGGACTGAGCTTATTAAATAAAATACAAAACAAAACCCCTACATTCCTCCCTTTTTAGATATCTTCAAAAGAACCAACAGCCTTCAATCCCACAAACCACCATAGCGTTTCCATTCCAATAAAAACAAACATGAGAAATCCTAAAATCCATGGCAAAAAATAAGTCAGGTAACTTCCCTTAGTAGAGATACATACTTGTAAATAATGAAGCACAGCAATAAATTTCCAAGGGCATTCATGCTCCCCATAATTTCCATCAGCATTCCCCACAAGGCCCACCACCTCACCTAACACCCCATCCCCAGCCAATAAACAATCTACACCAGTGGTTTCCTATGGAAATATGTGCACAGAGACAGAGACAGACAGACAGACAGAGAGAGAAAAGGAGGAAGGAAGAGGTAGGAATGGAGGGAGGGAGGGAAGGAGGAAGGAAGAAAGAAAGGAAGAAAAGGAAGGGGAAGGCAATACAGCATATGCGGTAAAGTGTTAACATCTGGGGAATCTCGATGAAGGATATATAGCGATTCTTTGTACTATTCTTGCAATTGGTCTATAATCAGAAACCATTTCAAAAAAGAAAGTAACAACAAAACCAAAAGCGACCACAGAAAATTCTGAGGCTTCATCCCCTATTCATTGGCTTAATAAACACCAATCTTTGCTCTCTAGCTTTTTTAAAAATAACTCACCACAAACATCATCACATTCTACAGGCAAATTACATCACCTGTGTTATGAGCTTCGTTTGCCATTCTTCTCACTCGTCCTTCCCAAAGCCTTTTCTAGTTACTGTAATTGAACTTGAGTGTTTTCCAAGTCTCTGTCAGTGACAGGTTAACAAATCATCTCTTCAGGTAGGGATCCTCTGCAGATGGTCCCAACTGAACAGGAAAACAATAGCAGCAAAAAAAAAAAAAAAAAACCCACAAGTTTGAGAATTAACAAAGTTATTTTGTAAAAGGAAGACCAAATTTACTCATTAGAAGTAAAAAAAAATCGCTCATTAGAAGACAAGGTATGTATTCGCCTGTCCATGTTTAGTGGGTACATTTCAAGGGATGAAAAGAAGGAAACAGATGGATAACAGAAATGTCACAGAGCATAGGGGCGCATCACCAGCAGAGCTTGGATGCTCTCCTCTCTGGCCTGGTCTCGCCCATGACTGGGCTCTCCAGCCAAGCTCCACATCCTGATTCTGCTGTCCTGCAGCCATGTCAGCCAGCCCTGCTGGCCTGGTCCCTTCACACCCAGGAGTGTTGCAGAGCACCCGTGCTAACTGCATGGAAAGCCAGATGTCCTTATCTACAAATTCTCGCATTTCAATCTTTCATGCACGAAAACCTCCACGCCTCAACTGCACAGCCTTCCCAGACTCCCTTTTGCTCCCGTTCTTTCTATCGCACGAATTCTTCCACTGTAAGAATTGCTGGAAACGGAACCCTCTCCAAGTCCAACACACTCAGCAGAACGCTGCCAGATGCTGGCTACGCCCTCGCGAGTGTGGCCGGTGGTTACGGGCCTTCCCGTCTTTAGAAAAACCACGTCCTCCATGCTGAGGGCTCTCTGGGTGATTGGTCTCTCGTTCTCACATTTCTTGTCTTGGTGGTTGCCTCCTGTCTTGCCTGTGACTGTGATTCAAACTCATTTATACTTGCTAAATGTTCGCCTTGTTGGACCTTCGGGATTTTCTGTGTTACCGATTTACACACGTGGGTTATAGGCACATTCTGAAAAATGTGTCATTTGTCTACCGCAGAGCTGGCGCTGGCATTGAAAACGCCAGGGTGGACAGTGAACGAGACACGGTCCCTGCTGACATACGGCACATCCGGTCTTGGAAGTCAGCGCGTCACATTCTGCGCGCACTGAGGAACAAGGTGGGTATGGGCTCAGGGCACCTCCTCGGGCCGGGAAGGGCCAGACCACACACATCAAGGTGTGGTCAATACATCCTGTCCCTCTGGAGGGGCCTGTTGTCACCAGACTTTTCTTAGGACAAGGACTCTTGGATAAGGACTCTTCCTGGTCCCTCAGTGAACTTGCCTGGACAGACTCTAGAGCTGCGTTGACTCTGGCTCCACCGTGGAAACAGCTAAGGCTCCAAAGACGTCCCCACATGGCGGGCCCTGGCGACAGTGCATGCCCAAGCCCTCGACGGGACAGTGCAGAGGACCCAGATGGGAGCGGCAGGGGACGATGTGACACTCGGGGCCCCGTTCGGAAGGGTCAGGGCACAGACGCACCTGGAAGCATCAGATCCACGCTCCTGCCGGGGAATCTCCTGGACCGGGTTACTCCTTGGGGCAGGAGGGGTCCAGATGACACTTACACCAAGCTGGTTGCTTCCCACCGGGGCGGTCACCACCCATGCGGCTCAGGGCTCTGGGGACGAGACGGGGAGGGCCCCACGGACCCGGCTATACATACGAAGGCGCAGAGATCTGGATGGGCTGACCCAAAAACAATGTCTGCTTTGGGAAGTGTCACCAAGGCCGCTCCTGACTGTGTATTTCTGAGGCTGCCCCGTCTAGAATTCTCTCTCTGGGGGCCCTCCTGGCCCATGGCTGGAACAGAAGGCAGGGAGCCAGTGTTCCCAACCAGAGTGGGGCCTGTAAAAGCCTCAGGCGGATGTCACACTCATCTGGGTGACTCTTTTTTTTTCCTTTGGGAAAGCAGACTCTCCTGCAAAACCTCAGCCAACGCGAGCTCCTGCTCCAGCGTCCTGAGCTTGGCAGGCACAGCACCCACCGCCTACCACGCTCTCCTTGACCATCTCCTCAGCATGAAACCCTGCGGCTGGGCCTCCCTGAGCGGGCACGGCCCGGATGGAGAGGAGAAGCCTTCACACGGGTCCCAGTTCAAGGATAAGGGCAGTCCCCTCTCCCGTGGGCCCTCCAGGCCACCCCACCCTGCAGCATTCCTCGGGGAGAGGGTCTCCAGGGGGTCGCACCCTGTCCTGGAAGCAGCACAGCTGCACTGAGATGCCACATGGCGAACCCCCGCCCGGGCGCACCAGGGCTTCCCGGGGAACGTTTACGTAACGCAGATGCCCGAACACCTCGCTGCCCGCCTCCTGAATCTTAGTCTCCCGTTGCCAGGGAGGGGGAGGAGGAGGACACATCACAGCCGCTCAGGTGGCTTTGAGAAGCTCCCACATCTTCCTGTGTGCTAGTCCCCGAAGACTCACTGGGACACGAAGCAGATGCAACCATCACTCTGTTTCACAGAAAAAAGAAAAAAAAAAAGGATGAAGGGTTAGCGTTCTCGGCTGTGACAGTGCCTATAATATCCCATCTCATACTGGTGTCAGATGAGACAGGGAGATGGTACGAGCGGATGGAGCACAGAGGACTCTCAGAACCGAGAGACCGAGCCGTACGATACTGTGTTATCCGTCCACACCCATGGAACTGTACAGCACAGAGAGGGAAGCCCAGTTAACACTAACGGCAGTTAACACTAACGTACCAGCGTGGGCTCAGCGGTTATAACGAGTGTGCCCTAAGGCAAGCTGTCAATGCCAGCGGAACCCACGGGGAGGGGCGGTGCACGGGACCCCTGCACTTTAGGCTCGATTTCTCTGCAAACCTAAAAATGCTCTAAAAAAATCCAGTCTAGAACCCCAGACCTGAGTTTTCCCTCGGGGAAACCAAATGAACCAGAGCAGCCCCGCCCAGACTGTATAACCTATAAGGATACGTCCTCGTGTCCACCATCCTTCCCCGCAGCCCTCTGATTGTGACACTGCTGAAATTATGTCTACAGGGGGCTGTCACCTGTAGGGCCGGCCAGAGGTGGACAACAGGTTGCACAGAAACAGGAGTCTAGACAGAGCGTGTTCTCAAGGAGTCGAAACTCATCAGAGGTTCTTCCACTACCTGAGGCCTCCATCCCCTGCCGCGCCCCCAACACAGCGGGCTCCCCATTCCCAGAGGAGGCTTCCGCTTGTTGGCCTCTGGGGGACCCTGCATCAGAGGGCAGCTCTTTGCACGCGAACGGGCTTTGCTAGGCAGGCACATCGCTTCGTGCTCCTGGCCCGCCAAGGCCCGCCGTGAGCACGGATCCCACAGCGACAGCCGGAGGGCAACAGTTGTGACTGCCCAGAAGACTCGGCACAGAGAGAGTCAACAGCGCCTGTCTTTGCAAGGGCTGAAAACGAGAGTTCTCGGTCCAAGTTAACCGGACAGAGAAACCTTTCTGAGCCCATGTCCAGCCTTGCCTGCCCGCCACAGAGTGAGACCTGAGGATCAGGCAAAAAACTACAGAGGAAGTGATGCTGGGAAGATTACAGCGTGTGTTGGGAGAACTGTGAAGCTCTGATGCAGGTAATGCAGGCTGTCAACATATTATCATCTTAGCCAGACAGGGTGGGTTTAGGGCAGCTGGATAGTTAGTTCCCTAACAAGAAAAAAAAAAGGAATAAGATCAAGACGATCATCTTAGAACTCAAAAACAATCTGGGCTCATAGTTCACTATATTTCAGAAACTCTAGCCCACTAACTATAGGTCAGTGACAAAACTGGCCTGCTCGTCCCCAGCTCTGTTACAAATTTCCTCTATGTTACAAATTTCTCTCCTCTATGTTACAAATTTCTCTCCTCTGCTACACCAGCCAGACCTCTTCTTCAGCTATTTCTTCCGAAGGTGTGTTTAAATCTCTTGCTTACTATTTTCTCCCTTTGGCATTCTTCGGACTTAAAGGTTTGTAGGTTTTTCTGATCTTTTTAGAAGGGTTTCCGTAGGGAAAGCAGGTACGTTCATGGAGCTCACCTGCCACATTTAAGTACATAGGACGTTGGTATGTAACACCTGCCTTCTGATTCTGCGCTGTGGGTTTGCTAGTTCCATAACTTTCCAGGGAATTTTGGGAATTTCTGTGGGAGGTGAGCATGATCTCAGGAGATACTGAGGAACCAGGCGGGAAGCAGATGCATCATCTCACCCCAGAGACGGTGGCTCCAGGACTCCAGTCTCTGAGGGGGTGACTAAGAGGGCCTCGCTTCTGAGGCGGGGAGGCGGTGCTGAGATGGGGCTCCAGGCAAGGCCGGGAACCTTTCTGTCCCCACTGACGCCACCCACCAGTCATGCACACCTGATCACTTACTCCTTCATCGCTGATCCAGACAAGTGTTTTCCCCTGGAGTCCCTTTTCCTTATCCATTGGTTGTTTCATTTATTCAGTTCACTTTGACCAAGCACCTCCTATGTGCCATGAATTGTGCTATGGACACAAAAGTGGGCACAAAAATGAATATGATAGGCTATTCACCACCATGGAACAAAAACAGTAGCGGGAGAGACGGGCATGTCAGCACATAACGTGGTCCTCGCGGGAGCAGAGGGGTTGGAAAGGTTAGTCCACCCCGGCACGGCTGGGGAAGATTTCAAAGAGAAATGCCCTTGAAGAATGAGTCGGACTGAGCCGGACAGAGAAGCAAAGGAGCAGTGGACAGAGACCACAGGTGGAAAACCAAGGACCTCCCAAAAAGTTGCCTGTCTTAAGTCATCTCATCTTGGCACGAATTATGATGAATAGTTTAATAGGGAGTCTCCACTGAACAGCAGAGCACTGGGGGCTTCAGGAGTTAAAGATCTACATATTGATCAATGCAACATGTAGAAACACAAACAGTAAACTCTACATTCTTACATTCAGCTTCAGTTAAGAGTATCGTCGAAAAAGCGAAGACCACGGTTTTGATAGATCTTGAGAACATGAGAAAAGCGCTGACGTAAGTATCTTGAGAATACAAAGCACTGAGCTCACAGTTATATCTCATTACCAAGTTATCTCAGAAGACGGACATTTATAAGTCAAACACCTCAAAGACACTCCAAGATGTAAATGCTAACCAGGGTGACAAATCCTTACTCTCTATCTTGTCGACTCAGAGGAGGCTAACTTGTTTGCAAAAACTCTCCTGTGTGTGATGTTCGTTTATAAATTCTAAAAGCCTTATCATCATCCCTCCTGGAATGTAACCCTTAATCTCTCGGCTGTGCTTGTTTTGCATGGTTGTTGCTGGAAAATTGCATTTCCTTGCTATTTTGTTTTAGGAGATTGTATTTGTTCTGTTTACTGAAGGACATACGTTTACTCATCTTAATTATAATGTATATTTCATCACTGTGATGACTCACTATTATGATCTCACTAATTTTATTCTGCAAAGTTAATCTGTATATAAGCAGCTTGCATTTACTTATGAATCAGAAAGTATCAAAGTGGATCTTGGCTTTCACCCTAGGCTGGTTTGAGAAATAAACTGGGTTCTGACCATCAGATTCTTTCCTTTAAAAACAATGCGAAATGAGTTTTCCACAACACAGATATGTAAAAAGTTCAGATGAGTAGTGCCAGAGACTAATCTCGCCAGCATCTCTGAATTGTGCGGGTGTCTGCGTAACTGAGAGGCTCCTTTACAAATGTTTGCACACGGCTTTGCCCAAGTCTCCTGAGAGGTGGCTGCTCAGTCCTTGTTTGCACCAGGAGTAACCTAGGATGGGCAGAGGCCATTTCTGCTGGACTGTTCTCATCCATCACCAAGCGCTTGATCAGATCCATTCACAGAAGAGTTAGAGTTTTTCACATCACGAGGCGACATGCCCCCAAAACCTGTGGCAGTGCCTGGCACGTGCAAGGTGTGCAATGAAAATTTATCGAGGGAAGCTCAATGAATAAACTAATTGGAACCATTATTTTCCGTGGCATGTATTGAGCTACATAATATAGCTTGGCCCCTTTTTTTCCAAGACCCTTACAATCCCAGTCTCCCATGTTGAATGAAGAAAGCATCATAAAATGGAATTACCATCTCACGGGAGGCGTAGAAATTTATACCAAAAAAAAATCGCTGATATAACTGGTATTCTCCCCCATTTTGCTGATGATGACACACAGCCCAGAGAAAAGACCCAGTTGCCTCTGGCTTTCTTTTTCCCCACATATTGAATACAACTGAAACCAGACGCCAGGCCAAATTCTGGGACTGCGTGGGGGACAGACAAAGCACCACCCTCAAAAAGCTCGCTGTCCAGTGACCACAGAGGCCCTTAAGCCCTGGTCCTCAAACCAGACCAGGCCGACACATCAGAATCCTCTGGAAGCCTTATTAAAAGTATAGAGTATCCACCAATGAATGCCAAAGCTAGTGAGGGCTAATATCGTCTCAAAGTCTCTGTAAGATACTTATTAATTACAAAGGGTAAAATCACTTTACAGTGGAGCCTGGCAGGAGCCACCTTAACCAATGACCAAAATTGTCATTGTGAGGAATGGAACCCATCAGCTGCAGGAGCCACCAGCCGTCACACATAGAGAAGGACACATCGTCACCTCCTGGCATGCAGACGGCCCAGAGTGCGTAACCCGAATCCAATCATGAGGAATCAAGACACACTCGAATTGAGGAACACATCGCAAACTCACTGACCTGTGCCCTTTGGTGGTGCCAATCTCAGGACAAATAAACAAAGCCTTGGAAACTATTCCCGGTTAAGAGAAGCTAGTGAGACAGAGCGATGAAATCTAAGTCCCTGGGTTCAGTTTTTCTATTAAAAACATTGTTGGACCATCGGCAAAATCTGGGAAAAGTTTTTAAATTAAATAATAGTGTTTATTGATGTTAATTGCTTGATTTTGATCATTATATGAGCCCCGGTTTTTAGAAACAAGGATATTTAAAGGTAAAGAGGCATCACATCTTCTATTTATAACTTTCTCTTAAATAGTTCAGAAAAAACTTACACACAAAGAGGCATATATGTGCGTGTTGTGTGTGTGTGTGTTGAGAAAGAATGCAAATACAGCAAAATGTTAACATTTAAGTCACGTGGATGAGGCCATTCAGTAATTCTTTGTATAATTCTTGCACCTTTTCTGTATCTTTTAAATTATGTCAAAAGTTTTAAGAATTTAAACAGAGATGCTTGGGCTTTCCCCTAGGAAATCTTGATTCAAGAAACCTAGGATGAGTCTAGGTTTTTGTTTTGTTTTGTTTTGTTTTGTTTTGGAGAGGCAACCCTTGGTTGACATCACAGATTACAAAGACTTTGTCAGCTTACAATCCCTTATTTTTTATTTTTTATGCCTACAGCACCTGGTCTTCCTAGGTGGTCTCCCACCCAAGTACTGACCAGGCCTGACCCTGCTTAGCTTCCAAGATCAGACGGGATCAGAATTGTTCAGGGTGGCCTGGCCATAGACTAGGTGTTGTGTGTGTGTGTGTGTGTGTGTGTGTGTGTGTGTGTGTGTGTGTGTGTGTGTGTGTGAAATGCAAGTCTGACCAGGCCGCTGGCCACTGACATCCACTAACGGTCAAATTCAAACTCTAGTCCACAAAACCTTCATGTTTGGACTGCTGGCTTCTCTCTGCCTTCTTCCTCTACTCCACACAAAGCATTCACTGCAGATTGGTGTAACTTCTGTGGCTAACCAGAAAAGCAACTGAAAAAAATTGATATACTTTTCTGGTTTACATTTTGTAGTATGTCCCCTTCCCCCTATTACATCAAAGGCATCTCTAATTCAAGATTTCTGAGCCACCTGGAAGAACATTTATTGAGAAAGACGAAGAGGCAACCAGTTGGAAGTTTATTCCTTATTTTGATCCTCAAGCTTACTCTTTAGCTTTTAAACCAAACCGGTCTTGTTCTTGAAATACTATATTGCTATAAAGTTGAAATTTTGTTTTGCACATAGCAAAAGGTAAATAGTATCTATCCTGGACATTTGAGGGTTTTTTCTTACTTCTGTTATAGTTGCAGTCTGGTTTGGTCATTTTAAGGCAAAAGAACTTGCAAACCAGGAAGGTAACATTAGGTCATTTTCTCTGAGCCATCAACAGACACCTAGAATCCAACATTGAGGAAACATTTTACTTTTCTTTGCATTCCAAAATTTAGTGTAACTCTCAAACTCAAGGAATCTGAAGGGCAACCAGGATATCAGGCAAAGCCCAGGCCTGCTGGATCATCCATAACCTTCATCTATTGGCTTTATCTCTTCATTTTTCTTGACTCCATGATTTTGGTCATTCTTCCGCAATCCACAATATGATGTCTTTAGAACATTTTACAGATTCAGGTTGGTGGAGCCAGCTTTCCCTCAAGAATGGGGTCCATCCTGCCTGTCGTTAAAGGAGAACTAAATTTGTTCTTATTCTTGTTAAAAGAAACATATTCTTTGACAGAATTATTGCCCCTACTGTCTAGGAAGAAGTTATGAGAATATCTTACTAACTTCGTTCAACAGCAGCTTCCAAGGTGGCTGTTCCCTCTACTTCAAGGTTCATGGAGCTTCTTGGATCTGTGTGTTTATAGTTTTCATCATTTCATAGTTTGCCCATTATTTCTTCAGCTTTTTTTTTTTGTTTCTCCTTCTTTCTCCTCTCCTTCAGAAACTCCAACCGCATATAAAGTTGTCCCACAGCTCACTGATGCTCTGTTTATTTTTTTGCCAGACTTTTGCTTCTTGTGTTTGTTTCATTTTGCTACGTCGAGTTCATTACCTTTTCACCATACCCCCTACAGACACACCTATGAGGTCACACTTGCCCTAAAACAACAGTTCCTTTCCCAGTGATCTGTGGAGTAAATGGTGTGTGTGTGCACACACACGTGTGTGCGTGTGTGTGTGTGTGTGTGTGCACATGCGCACCAGGAATTCTTGAATCCAGAAACATCACTATGTACTCGGCCTGTACCAAAAAAAGAACAGCTTACCAAGCATCTTACCTGTGGGCCCCAAACTCCGGAGTTCAAATTCATTTTTAAAAAGAAAAACTGAGATTCTCATCCACCCAACAAGGACTCTAACTTCTGGCTCCATCTTTACAAAATATGACTCAACGATCCTTAGAATCCTAAATTCGTACAAAAGGGTGGCTCTCTCTGAAAGAACCTGGCCCCAAACCTCACCAATTTTTGTAAACAGAAAAGCCTGTTCTGGGAATTGATCAATTTCTCAGTCATGGGGTTGAATAGAAGATGAATGTTCTAGTGTCAACCGTGCCCAATATGATCTCAAAGGCAACTTACTGGAAAGAAGCAAACAAGCCATTAACGAACTAATAGGATATTGTCTTCATCCTTTAAAAAAAAAAAAAAGAGGAATATCGTTGTTTGTTTTTGAACTTGGGTATCCAAACAGTCCATGTTGAGTGATTCAAGTTCTGTGGAGTGGATTTATGGCCCGTGATGACAAGCAAAGGCGACGACAATGGTTGTTTGGAGGAGAAAGAGGAAAAACAAGTGATTTTTCCCAGGGAGAAAGGGGCGGGGGGGGGGAGGACGATGCTCTGGGGGCTGCTGTTTGTCCCGTGACCGGTCGCTTCCCTCTGGAGACCAGAGGAGTGGGGGCGGCTCCCGGACCCTGGTCAGCAGGGACAGGCGGGGACAGCAGCACTGCCCCTGGTGTGGGAGGCCAGGCAGCGAAGCAGAGCGTTGGGGTGCAGGAGGGAGGGGACGGCGCGACCGCCCGCACGCGTCCTCCTTCCTCTCCTCCTCTGCCCCAAACAGCCTCGGCCCAGGGGACCCGTGAGCGCGCGGGCGGAGACCCCGCCTCGGTGCCCGGGTCAGGAGTGGGGGGCGGGGGGAGGAGACCCCTGTGGGTAGGGCGGGCGCCACGGGAAACACAGGAGCGAGGCCTCGACGGGAGGACCCTGTGACAACAAACACCCCGGTGTGGAGTGACTGTCCACTGCTGTGTCCACCGGGGACCGGGGACCCTGCCTCCACGCCTGACCGGACCTTCAGGCCCTGCAGGCCTCAGCGCGGAGCCGGCCGCTCCCGGACGCACGTGCCCATGGCCTGCAGGGAAGCGTCGCTTCGTTATTCTCGTTTTCACCGGAAAATTCCCTCTCGGGCAAATCGCTCTGCTCCCAAGGATGGGCTCGCCGTGGAGTTCACGAACTGGTCCTTCCCGTCCCTGTTCGAAGGACCAGGAACGCAGCTGATGCATCTCCCGGCGGCTTCAAGGTCACAGGTGTCGTGGAGAGTTGTCCCCGGAGGGCCGCTCCTGTCGCCAGCCGCGTCCCCGCCCCCGACAGCCGCGCTAACTCCGCCAAGTGGCCCTGCCACCTGCTCACGCCCTCATGTCCCCACGGCCCGGTGCCGGGTCGTGCGCTCCCCCGGACACGCTGCCGCGCTTCCGACGACGAGGCCCCCGGCCGCCGAGGTGCGACTCCGGTGACAGCGTCGTCGTGGTCTATTTCACCTCGCTCCAGTCCTGCAGAGGAGACGTTAACGTCCCCTTTCGCCCAAGAGGACTCTGCGCCCAGGGTCGCGCTGCGGCTAAATGCGGGGGACAAGACCTGGGCGAGGAACCCCGACCACAGAGCTCACGAGGGCAGGGCAGCCGGGCGACATCCTGGAGATGGACAGAGGGGACCACGGGGCACAGGGAGCTGACCTCACCTGGGGTCCTCTGCATTGAAGAGACAGTGTCCCCAGTTTTTCTTCTCACTGGCTTTGAGCCCCAGAACCCTTGGGGCAGCACCTCAGAGGTGGCCCCGGGTTCAAGACCGGATAAGGCAACAAAGTCCTGTGTGAGGAGAGATGGTTCCCGCGCTGGGCGCTGTGTCCACAGAGCCCTCGTCTGGCCTTTGTGGGTTGGTCCCGCACCTCCACGGCTCCCGTCCTGCTGCAGCAGAGGGGACACGTCATCCAGAAGCAAGGCCATTGGAGACCTCATCCCGGGACTTCAGGCCTGGCTCCCTGAGCAGCCAGGACCGTCTCGCCGGGCCCTGCCCGCTGTGGAGCTTCTGCTCTGGGTCCTGGCCCTGCCCCCTGGGCTACAGCATCCGCTGTGGTGGACACACAGCTCTCACGCAGCACGGTTCTCAGCAGCCACCACGTGCCCGGCACCGGGCCGGGCGCTGGCCAGTCTGCAGTGAACAGAACAGGAAAGAAACGACTGCCCTCACGGAGGGAGTGGAGGATGGATGGTCAACCAAACGAAGAAGGAGAACACGCCCCTTGCTCTCCGCATCGGAACCCCGTTTCTAAGGTCAGAGGGCAAGAGCAGGGCACTAAGCTCCACCTGCTGTAAAGTGGGGATGCTGCTCAGCGCTGGGCGGGGATGCAAAGCGGAGAAGGGGGAGTGGGGAGCAGGCTGGCACAGGGGGGAGCTATCGTAAATGGTCTGGCAGGGCTTTGCCAAGAAGGGGGGCCTCCCGAGTAGGGGGAGTGAGCCATGCGAATGACTACCGGGAGAGGACTCTTGGCGGAGGGGACAGCCATGAGTGGAGGTCCTGAGGCAGGAATCTGTCTGATGCACCCAAGGTCAAAGGCGGCTAGAGGACCAGGCCGCTTCTCCTGGGCAGCATGGGGTCCTGAATCTGAGCTGCAAGGTGCACGAAGGCTTTGCCGACAAGCGGAACTAGCTCTGAAGGCTCGCTCTTTTTTCATACCAACTATAAACTTGAAGAAATTCCTTAATCCTTCCGAGTCCTTCCGAGTCAGCCACATGGGAAGCTGTAATACATAGGTCGACGGCACAGAGTTGGAGCAAAAGAAATGGTAGTTACGTATGTGATCCCGGGAAAAGGAGAATCTCGCTGGATTCCAACATAACCTTTTCAGGGGAGGAGGCCAATTTAGAAGCAGAGCCCCGGAAGCGTACCTGGCTTCCCTCGTCCTTCCGCTGTACACCTGGGCACACCTACGGCCTGGAGGTGATAACGACGACAAGAACATCACCTGCCATCGGGGGAAAGTCCAGCAGGCCACGAAGCGATGCCATAACGCTGCCTCGCTGGGACATCTCAGCCACCTTCTAGGACTGGCACAGGATCGCCCTTCAAGCACATAAAGATGCTTGAAATACAGAGAAGGGAAGTGACTCAGCTAGTCAGTAACAGAACTGGGAAATCGAGGCTGTAAGATGAGCTATATTTGAGGGCACCCAAAGATAATTGGCCTCCCTGTCACACATGGGGTCTGCTTTTCTGCTGTTCCTGTCCAGGGATGAAACGAGCTGGCCACGACAGTAGACGGCTCTCTGACCACCACCTGCTGCCTCCGGGGAATGGGTGGACACATAAGTTTGGGGCGTCCAGGAATCAGAGAAGACCGAGCAGCATGAGGGTCTGATGAGGGTGCTCGGGGTGGTAGGGCTCCAACAAAAAGGGTGACAAGCAAACTAAAATGACGCCACCTCTCTCCTGGCTTAGCTAAAGGTCGACCCAGTCTGCAGTTAACTGAGACTCTTCTGATTTGGGTCGCTTGCCTGGTTTTTAAGCTCATTTATTAGTTTATTTTCAGACTGCCTGCCTGGGGCTATGCAGTTCTATCTATAGAGTCAGGGCTCTCAGAATTTCCAAGTTAAGAAGGATGTTTGAGATCATCCAGCCAACAACTCGATTTTACAGATGATGACACGGAAGCCCAAGGAGGTTGGATGATAAAATCAAGGTCACTATCAGCAAGAATTAAAATACCTCTGCTGCTCTGCATTCTAAACTCTCTTCTACTTCCCAGACACTCAGGAATCTATTACCTAATGTCACAGCTATTTTCGTACTCAACATAATATGCCCGGGGACAAATTTCTGAAAATTCTACACTCAGTTCAGTCCCATTCTCGTCTGCCTTCTTGACTTCTTGACCTTGGGTATTTTTTACTGCCTTTTATTCTCATTCTGTCATAAAAGAATTCCATCTATTTCTCATTGTGTCTTCTGTCTGCCAGCATCTAGGGACGACCATCCTGTGACCCGAGCTACATGGTGCCACTTCTGGACTGCAGCATGTGTCAGAAGGACACAGGGCATCGCCTTCCATAGCGATTTGGAAGAAGAGCTGATCTGAGAGGATGATTACTAGGATGACACATTATTTATTAGGCTTCCTGGTTCATTTGCTGAGGATAATGTTGAAATAAAATCTTCTAGTTCAGGAAGTTGCTTGTGAATGGAGCGTCCTCTCCCAGCATTCACAGGTGTGTGGAATTTCCCCCTTGGTGGCTAATCCTGTATAACAGGGTAAAGCAAGTGCCGTTCAACTAAAGAATGATCCGAGGACCTCGAGATCGAACGTGTGCTTGGCCTCATTGCCAACAACCCCAAAGGAAGTGGGTCCAATCACTGAAGCTCCTTCATTAAGAAAGACAGGAAGAATACTTCTTCCTTTGCAAGCAGCGCTATAAGAGCAAGCCTGTCGTTACTTTAAACGATCCCTAAGTAGTCAACAATGTCTCTTCATTTGTGCTGAAGACACCGAGGAAACACAATGAACTCGGTCAAGAGAGTGAAGACAGTGGGGGAGATTCAAAAAAGTCTTTGTGAGAGGGCGTGAGTCTTGAAAAGCGCTAGGGATTCACCAGGCCAAGAGCAGGTGGATGGGGGTTCCCACCGGGCAGCTGCGGGAGCATGACAGAGGGGTGTGAGGAGGCTACCTGTGTTTGCAGGGGGAGCTTGATGCGCTAGGCTGGGAGTGAGGGGGAGGAAGTGGGCTGGCAGGTGTGGGCTGGATCTTTCCCCGACAAGCAAAGGGACCAGAGACATCTTAACCCAGGGGTCCAGAAAAAGAGTTGAAACTTTGCAGTTGTCTTCAACACATGTGTGTCTGTATATTTTCATAAACTTTTCAAAGACACATAGGGCCCTCAAATATTGTAAAGTCAACAGCTGGAGAGGATGAGAAGCCACTGGAGGATTTTTAAGAACAAGAGCGGTTTGGTCATGTGTTCTCAGATCTCTCCAGTGACCGTGTAGAGAACAGACCCCAGGGAGGAGGACTGGAGGTGGGAGACCAGTGAGAAGAGTCTTGAAGGCACCCCGCGACCAGGGCCAGCACTGAACCAGACTCCTGCGGGGCCGAGGGCAGGGGGATGGAACTGTGAGTGACAGCAGGTTGTGCTGGAAGAGCTTAGAAAGTGGCCGGACGTGGAAAGTGGGGGGAAGAAAGGAATCTGTCATGATCCCCTAGATTCTAGCTTGAGTAAGGCACATGCATGTAGCTTTAGACACTTTGTCCTTAAGTTCCCTATGGGGAAAGATGTTCAGAGATGGTTAAAATGTGTTCAAAACTTGCGTGGTGATCGGGGATGTAGATATAAAATGCCACCGACATTTATTTAGCTATTAATTAAAATGTAATTAAGTAAATAAGATCATCTAGGGAGGAAATGTGGCAAGAGGACAGAGCTAGGTTGGAGACTTTGAAAGAGCAGGGGGAAAAAGGGGTCCTGAAGGAGAGGGAGAAAAGGATCCAGGAGGTTGAAGGACCATCACAGGGTACAAAAGAAGTCGGTCAAGTAAGATAAGGCCTGGGAGCCATTCACTGGGTTTTGCAAGAAGGTTACAGGTTATCTTAGCTGGGACGATGCCACTATTTTGATTGCTCATGAGTTTCAAAACGTTTGAAAGGTCGTAAAGAAGAAACAGTGAGTGTCTTGATCCGTTCGGGTTGCTATAACAAAATATCACGGACTAGGTGGCTTATCAACCACAGAAATTTCTTCCTTGCCGTTCTGGAGGCTGTAAGTCCAAGATCAAGGCGACAGAAGCTTTGGTAACTGGTGAGAGGTCGCTTCCAGATGGCACATGACCAAGTTCTCACTTCCCCCATCACATGGTGGAAGGGGCGAGGGAGCTCTCCAGATTCTCTTTTATAAGGGCACTAATCCCATTCGCGAGCACCGCACCCTCATGACCTAATCACCACCCAAAGGCCCCGCCTCCCAATTCCATCACATCAGGGATTAGGTTTCAAAATACGAATTTGGGGGGAACAAACATGCAACCTCCTAGGCCCTGGCAACCACCACTCTACACTCCGCTTCTGCGAGTTCAGCTTTTTTAGATGCCACATATAAGTGAGATCAGACAGTATTTGTTTTCCTGTGTCTGGCTTATTTCCTTTAGCATAATGTCCTCCAGGTCTATCCATTTATCCAAATAGCAAAATTGCCTTTTTTTAGGCTAAATAATATTCATATATATTTGGATAGATAGATAGATAGATAGATAGATAGATAGATAGATAGATATACACACCAAATTTTCTTTATCCATTGATCTGTTAATAAATACGTAGGTTGTCTCCATGTCTTGGCTATTGTGAATTCCATTGCAATGAACATGGGAGTGCTAGTATCTCTTCGAGATCCTGATAAATTCTTTTGGATAATTACCAAAAGTAGAATTATTGGATCCTATGGTAATTTTATTTAAAAATGTTTAAAGAACCTCCATACTGTTTTCCATAATGGCTGCACCAATTTACATTCCCACCAACAACGTGCAAGACTTTCAACTTCTCCACATCTTTACTGGCACTTGTTATCTCTTGCTTTTCTCAATAAGGGCCATCCTAACAGCGTGAGGTGGTTCTCATTGTGGTTTTGATTTGCATTTCCCTGATTAGGGATGTCGAACTACTTCTGATGTACTTGTTAGCCGTCACGTGTCTTCTTTAGGAAGACAGGTCCATTTTCTACCGGAACTGGGGAGTTCTAGAACCAGGTAAAGCTTTAGAGTAAAACTGTCCAGGCCCTTCAGCTGATGGAGGCAGCTGAGGCATAGTAAGGATCTGGTGGCCCAAACAAATGGAGACGCTCACTGTCTCTTCGGGGAGAGTTGTTTTTCCTCCACGAGAGAACCCCTGTTCCAGTTCTAGTTCTTGGAAAGAAGCATCTGATTCGCTGGTGGCAGGCTCCACGGGCTGCAGCTGACTGACAAACCTCTGCATCCAAAGCCGAGTTATCCACACGCAGCTCATGGCCACTCTCCAGAGAACACGGCCTGCCAGTTCCATTTCTTTGTTGTTTACTGGGAAGGAGTGGAGGGTTACGCCCATCTGGCCTGGGGGATGCTGCCGAGTGAGGCAGGGGAGGTAACATCTTGGACAAGAGATGCAGAATTTAGTCACTTGGATGAGGTAGACACATGGTTCAAAGATGAATTCCTCCAGGAATGAGTTTTAAAAATAGCACCACATACACACGAAGGAAAAAGATTCAACAGGTATGGCTCAACAGGAAGAGAAGTAACTGTGAAAAGACAGCTGCTTTCAAAACCCAGAAAATCTCATTTCCATAACTGTCACTTTTGATCTAATTTCTATAGTATTAGATCAGTCTTTGCATTTTTTTTAAACTGAGCTACAAAGAGTCAAGAAAGAGAAAACAAGCAAAAGAAGATGAAAAATATACCCTACATGAGAAAAAGAAGAGAAGGACCAAAAGGTTTAAGAACTACTGTGACCATCCCACAATGTTTTTAGAAAAGGTATGAAGCGAGTATGTCCGTAAATGAATATAACGCCTTAAAGCAGTGTTTCACAGCATTCAAAGAATAAGTGTTATTCTTATATAATTACACATATATATGTATAATAATAAGTATGTAAGGATACTGCTTGTTCTTTACTTTTCAGAGGAATTAATTAATGATGTCAGCAGTTAAGTGGCGCTCGGCTGATTTACAAAAAAGAGTCTATTTCCTAAAAAGCATTATCAAAACCTAAAATGGACACATAGAGCTTCCCCATCGCCCGAAAACTGTTTGAAATAAAGATACTTAGTTCATTACTGGTGTAAATTCACATCCGGAGAGCAACTTGGTAATATATCTTCGAAGGCTTAAGAAATATTCATATCCTTAACCAAAAAATGCCATTTATAAGACTTTATCACAAAGCCTAAGTTCTAATTCTAGTTCTTTATCTAATGGTTCTGTGACATTGGATATCTCTGAGCCTAATGGATCTTCCTGATCCATTAAATGGCTAATAATATCATATGTAAAATCAAATTACATTAAGAAATAATCATAATAATGTATGTCCTAATGTTTAACGTAACTATAAAAAATGGGTGCTTAATAAATGATAGTCGTTTACAAGTCTATGCTTGTGAATGTCCATTTAATTATGTAAAATCAGAGAATGATATTAGATAATTAGATAATAGGTGATTAGTTAAATACATATTGTTATATCCATACTATAATAACTTTCACTACTAAAATAATGTTATAAAAGATTTGAAAGTAGGAAAAGTTCACGATACATTTATCTGTGCTTTCTGGTACAATCCCAACATATACATAAATTTATAATTCGACCTGAAAGCAATTCAACATTTTCTCATAGGTCATTTCTGGGTGGCACAATAACAAGTGAACTTTTTACCTTTACAGTTTTCTAAATTTTCTGAATTATCTGCCCTGCACATCTATTACTTTTATAATCCAAACTTACAAATTAAATGTCCTATCTAAAATTTAGGTTTAGAGAATCATTTGGCTTGCATGATATTACTCAACCAGCATAACTGTTTAAAAATACCCTAAATACTGTTCAAAATCATCTCTGGGAAGAGATTCAAGTTATCTTCAAAAATAATTTCTAGAAGAGTTCACAAGTTTATAAAGCTTGCAAATGAGCTGTATCAGCTGCTCAAAAACTGATAACAATAGTTTAGACATGTACGTCACCAGCTGTCCCTCCCAGAAACTTAACCTTCGTCGCGGGAAGGAGGTTATGGATGCCTGTGAACTCCTTCTGAAAGCTCTGGACCCTCTTCTCCAGGAAAATGCACATGCCGGTGCACGTTTGG
Source organism: Macroglossus sobrinus (assembly GCA_004027375.1). NCBI lineage: Eukaryota > Metazoa > Chordata > Mammalia > Chiroptera > Pteropodidae > Macroglossus > Macroglossus sobrinus. Next base: position 95,190 of record PVKZ01002098.1, read on the forward strand.
AATTCGGGGTGCTGTTTCAGAGGGTGTGAGGGCTCTCTGCCATTAAGACCCCCGCCAGTAGCTATCATGGAAACGCCTATGAGAGATGCGTCCCTTTGATTTAAGAAAAAAGTAGAAATCACTTCTTTCCTATGTCAGAGAATAAGCCGTGAAGAAGTAGCTAAATAGCCAGCTCCTCTCTTCCTTTTCATTGGCAGGACGGGAAGGACAAAGGGGTCACAGGAGCGTGGGCTGGAGCTCAAAGGTGGCCTGCTTTGTTAAAGGCACAGATTTAGGATCGGTTTGAATCACATAAGCACAGTGAATAAACGTCCTGTAACTGAGCTGGGGGCTGGAGTCACTGGTGGCTGTAGATCCCAGATCGAAGACCTATTACATTTTTGCTCTGAAATCAAAAATTAGGCCAATTTTGGATTCAGCTGTTCTAGAAAATTGTTTTTTAGTGAGAATAATATAGAAGCTAACAGAGTTAGAAGTTTATTTTAAAAGCCTACTCCATCACATTATCTAATCCACTCTTTAATGTATAGCTTTTTTAATATAAATTTTTTTAATATAATTTGGAAAATTCATGACTACTTCTGAATCTCGGAATAGGTGGAAATTTTACAGTTCAAAACACAGGGAAGGGGGCTCCAAGGGCTGCTGCCCCCTGGTGGCAAAGTGCCAGCACTAGAGAACAGACAGCTGATGCAGGGACACAGGTGACAGAGGCAGCCTCAGGTTTAGAAACTACAGAGAAAGAGTTAAGTAACAACAAATGTCCCACACTGATGTGACACTTGGCTGTGATCCTGCCACGTCTGCAGTTGTGTCCACGTACCTGTGTCTCTTCACTTGCGGGGAGGGGGGTTTGGCTAGATACTGTCCTTGTTTTGAGAAGGACGGAGGGAAGCCGGTGAACAGGCCAGTTGGCGGAGCCTTCTGGATGCTTCCATGAAAGACAGAGAAGAGAGACACTTCCGGAAAACACAGCAAAAACCTGCCATACACAACCGTTGACTTAAAAAGGCCTTTCGAAGCCAGAGGCGACCAAGCATTTATTCGAGATTAATAAGAATAGCTATTCTGGAAGAACTGATTCAGGCAGAAGCCCTAAGAGTTCCGATTAAGGGACAAAGGCAAGGGGCATGTCTTTATGGTAGAAAGGGATTCCTACCAGTGCAGGTAACACACGGTGATGGTAATCCCAGACGCTGTTTTAAACGTCCAGGCCAGTAGCCGTCAGCCCAGTAGTTACAGCATCTGCTTTCTTGTTATCTTTGCGAACAGCTCTTTGGGACACGAGGTCGCCCTGGGCCCAGTGCAAAGGTTATTTTGCCCCGTTTGTAACATTCCAAGGCTTAAGAAGCAAAGCAGCTCCTCTGGCGTTGCAGCCCAGCTGCCCTTTAAAGCAGCTCCGTTTATGTTCTTGTTGACACAGCTCAGTTGCCAGAGCAACCCTGAAACACAAGACAAAGACCAGAAGACACGGAAGGTGGAGCGCGATGTGCTGCGGGTGTGGTCCACCCTCCCACCCAGCCGAGGCGCCACACGCACGACGACAAATCGCCGACCTTGAAGGTACTGTGACCTGAATGATGACTCCCCACATGGCTCACGCAGGGGTCCAGGGAGTTCACTGAAGGGCACCAAGGGTCCGTCCTAAGCCTGACCGAGGCCGTGGCGTGACTCAGGTCCACCCACAGGACCATGACCCCAAGTGAATAAGAGGCCCCGGGGGAAGTCCAGTGGGAGAGCAGAGACCGCAGAGGACAGGTGGGCTGACCTCCAGGGACACAGAGGACGTCCCACGGTTCCGCTCGGGATCCGAGCTCATTGGCATGGGCTGGCACACAGGCTGCTGAGGACAGAGCACCATCAGAAAATAATTCTCTTTATATGGTTTGTAACGGGGCAGTAATAAGAAGTAGGACTTCTCACATTACCTTCAGAGTCCGCCTGGCAGATGGCATGGGGGGCCCCAAATCAATCCAGGCCTCGGGGTGAAAGGGCTGGGCAGACGGCCTGGCCTGCCGGACGGAAGGAGTTCAGTCGTCACCCGAGGCTCATCCGGAATTGGAATTAAATGTGAGAGGAGCCCCCAGGATTCCAACAGAAGTAGGACTTCTCATAACAGCAGCCGAGAAGCAGGAACGGGAGGGGACCCTGACACTGGGGTGTCGTCGCCCACGCTTCCCATGACAACACTAACGGCCCACGCGCACCGAGTGCGTGCTGACGATTTTCACGGTGGGTGGGTACTCTGGCTGGCTTCCTCTCCTGCAATTCCCACGTAGGACCCGGGGCCTGCAGGGATGGGCCAGCTCGATGGCACCAGGAGGCTCCCAGCCCCTGCACCTGAAATGACACCTCCCTTTCCTAGTGTCTTCCCCACTGCCTCCTCTCTCTCTCTCTCTGTCCCGCCCTTTGCAGAGAACTCCGGCCTTGGTCTCCGGCCTTGATCTCCCGCTGTGCACTTGAAATGGGCTCCCCCTCAGCCCGGGCTCCTTCGTGCTCCCCTTGGCTTTTCTCTATGGGTCTCCATGCCTAACCCAGCAGCTCCCTGCTTTTCCTGCCTCCCCTCCTCTGATCAGCCCTGGAGCGTCTGTAAACTGTGGCTGCAGGAGGCAGGCTGCGTCAGGCCACGGGAGAGTCTCACTGTTATTGAACATTTACTATCTGCACTCTCTTGCTCTCGCTCTCTCTCTCTCTCTCTCGCTCTCTCGCTCTCTCGCTCGCTCTCTCTCTCTCTCTCTCTCTCTCTCTCTCTCTCTGTGTAGACGTGTACATTTTTGCCCATGATACATTTTCTCATTTAACACTCACAGCTAATGAGAATGGTGTGTGCTGATCTCCCCATTTTACAGATGAGAAAAGAGAGGCTTTGGGTGGATAAGACACTCTCCCAAGATCACATGCTGAACTTGACATTCAAATCCAGGCTTCTCTGTGATTGCGAAACTCACCTCTCCACCACAGTCTAAAATAGAACATCTCTGACAAATATATTAGAATTTACTAATACTTAATTAGTTACCTATAAATGCAATTCAGTTTACTCTGGACCCCTGGAATTAAGGCCATGAGGGAAGAGGTTTAATAGGGAAAGACTAGAGAGTTGGTTTGGGGGTGTTTTTTTTTTACCTGAAAATTCCTTAAGAGAGTAGCACGCCAGGTTTCAGAATCAAGCTAAGAATGAAGCCATAAAATTCTAATTTCATTGTAAAAGAATTAAGACTTTTATTAAGGTAAAAATAGAGCTTAAGACACAGAATACAAAGTTTAGCTAACCTGAATTTTAGGTTAGGGACAATACCACCAAAAAGAAGGTAACTAAACATGGATAATTTTAGGAAATATTTTATAGGTTTAATATATAAAATAAAGTTTGTCAATATAAAGTCCCCACTTCGTATTTATTCTAACTGGCATAGCCTTAACTACATTTGTTTAAATTTTGTACTTTAACTTCTAGGACTGCCAACTTTGTCTAATATTAATACTTTAAAAAAAAGGGAAGAAACGTTTGCTTTCTCATATGTGTCTTCTTCGTTTGACGGAAATATGAAAGAAGGGAGTTTACCCAGCCTGACGTCCCTACGACTCCTATTACGTATGTGGAAAATGCACAAAAACTGTCGAGAAACTGATTTATGGAAAACTGGGAGGGCTACCGGCAGGAGTGACGGTGCATTTATTCTTAGGAGCTGAAGTCACTGGTTTATCTTCTGTCATAAATTCTTCATCTTCAGCTTTCAGCGCTGTTGCCCAGTTCCACGAGACACTCGAGATGCGTTCCTGGGAGCGAAGGCCCCCTGGCTGCGTGGAAGGAACCTCCCAGCCCCCGCCCTGAAGCCCAAGGCCTTCGACACACACACGAAATACGCGGATTCCATTTCCACGTGCGGCCTGGAACGCTTCCTGCCGTCACGCTGTTGTGTCCGCGTAAACATTTCTGATCTGGAGCAGTGGCCACTGGCCGCTCCCGAGCAGGCCTGACGGGGCCACGGCCTGGCCCCTCGTCCCGGTGGCGTCACTGCCCCCATTTCCCGGCCTCCCAAGGAGCTATGGGCCGGTCGGAAATCTGTAAGTGGCCGAATGTCATTGCACCGAGGGAACTTCGGGTTGTCACCTCCCTGGGTGTGGACGTGGGATGCAGACAGGTGCCCGCCCCTCGCCACCTGGGCTGCAGCTCGATCACATGGCGCACGGGAGGAGAGAATGGAGGTTGGGGAGGCCTCTGTTTGGAGTGGACAGGGCAGTGCTAACCATTAGTCCCGAAGCCCCAAACCTGGTTCGGCCAGGCTGGCGGACCCCAACATGCCATCACTGTTTAGCTGTCCCAGGGAGCCTCTTCCCCACACTCTTCCCGAACAAGCAAACAACGATCGCTTTCATCGTGAAGTCTGTTCATACACAGAAAAGTGGAAAGAATAATATAACAAACACCGCGGACCCATTACCGGATCTTTCAAGCATCAAGGACACAGAAACATCTATTCTGGCGACTGTTCCAGACCAGCCCCGATTTACTGCGCTGTCTGCCTTGCGACGTGCAGGGGTTTGCGTCACACGCATGGGCTGAGCTGCGTAAACAGCATGCAGGGCTCTGAGAGGTGCCATGGGGTAATGGGGTGCCTCCCCCTCCACCCCCCCACCCCGCATCGTGGTGCAGCTCACTCCCGCCGCTCACCCAGAATCCACCTGGAGCGCCAGGGCCCGCAGCCACCGAGTGCAGCGGTCACAGTGATCCTAAACCAGAGAAGAAAGAAATCCCAAGGCCCGTCCGATTCAACCCCTCAGAGAGCAAAAGCAGAGTCTCCGAGGGGCAGGTAGGGGGCACGTGGCACATAGTGCTTCGTAGAGTCAGGCCAATGGTTCGTCCTCATCACGCCATGTGGCTTCTGTGAAAATTACAGTGAAATCCACGTGCACCTGCTCTGACCCACACAGGGCTGACTTGGAAGCAAGGGCGGCACCTGATGCCCCGTCTCCCCCTCAGTGCTGTCGCACCTGAGAGACCCCCGCTTCTCCCCTGCCTGCCCAGAGTCCCATCCTCTGTGGTGTGTCACCCAGGCTTGCCCCACTGACCCCTGAACACCACACCGGGGCCCATTCCCGCTGCCCTCACCTGTGCCTGGCCAAGCCGAGCATGGGGTTCCCCCTGGGGTACCCCGGTGTTTGGTTAGCAGCTCACTGGTGGCCCTCAGCTCTCGTGACACTAACACAGCCCTAACCCTTGACACCCATCTCCTCCCTACCCTCCCTGGGCCGGGTCAGCCGACTGGGCCTTCTCCCATCCCCCCCACTATCAAATAACGTAAATACAGTATCTCAGACGCAAAATACAAAAATAACATGGGAGCATAAAATAGAAAAAGGCCTCGCTCACCTACTAGCAGAATAATCTAACGCTGAAATATAAAGAATAAGCTACGATGACTATTCTGCCCTTGAACCTATTTCCAAGGGACTCACTCTCCCAAACGTTCGGTCAAGACGGTGAACTTGAATCCGAGACACTAAGGCTTTCACACTTTTACGACGGAGGGAAGAAGAGGCATCTGGACTTCGAGGTAGGTGTGGTGGAAACTCGACATGGATGCAGATTACATTTCTCAGACGCCTCTGCCTTCCCGGGCACGATCCCGCCTCACAGCGGTGTCCCTGCCTGGCTGGAAGGTGCCCGGGATCGGATGACCCACGTCCAGAAGGAGCCCTGCTTGGGCGCTTGGGGTGTCCCTGTCAGCCTACCCTGGGGGCGGGGTCCAGCGAGACCTCAGCCCCCCGCAGTCCCAGAACCTGGCTTCAGGCAGCCGGCTCTGGTTTCAGATGGACCCACGTGTTACAGTGGCTGAACGCACAAATCCTTTTGAACTTTAAAATCTCAAGCCTCTGTGATTTTTAAGGTCCCTTTTCTGCAGAGCTGGGGCTACTGAGTCGGGGCCAGCGAGCATTCCCCACTGGCCCAAGGAAGCCCTCCTTTCTTCACCTCGCCCTGGTCCCCAGGTCCTGGCAGCTGAACGTGAGAGAAGAAAACGTGCAGCTGCTGGTGAGCGGACCCCCGTGAGACGGACAGCTCGCCTCTGCCGGGTGATAATAGATGTGGGGCCAACCCGGCCTCTGTCCTCTGCAGCCCCCAATCACTCCCTCAGGCAGACTCAGAGTCCACTCCGCCTCACCTGTGCATTGGGCCCAGCTGCTTGACCTCCTCTGGACTCAATTTCCTCCTCCACAATTTTTTTAAAAGTTTAACTTACCACGTAGGGTTGTTTGGAAAGAGTAAACAAGGAAATATACGCCCCTCTCCCAGCACAGTGCCTGGTATACAGTAAGCAAACAATACGTGCTCTTACTCTCTCTGCACCAGGGGCCTCACGGAAGCACATGATGGACTAATACTCGGGCTTGTGTGGCCCAAGGCCCCATCTGACACAGGAAGATGAATGACTCTCCCCGGTCGGTGCCACAGGTCAGGGCGGAACGCAGGCCAGAACCTGTGTCTGCCACGTCCGTCCGGCATGCTCCACGTCCCTCCCAGCCTGAAGCCACTTCTCTCTCAGCGCATCTGTTTTCTCAATGGCCACACAACTGTCCTGATCATTTCCTTGGTGTTTTTCTTCATTAAAGTAAAACGGCCTCCCGCTGAGTGCTCGCGGAGCCTGAGTCCCTTTCCTTGCCCGCTGCGTGGCAGCTCTTACTGTTTCCATTCGCTGGGTGTAAAACATCCGTTCCTCTCCTTTCCTTTTTGTTTGCTCCAGCCCTTTAGATAGTCAACATAGCCTCGTCTAAAGCATATTTTTGACGTCCACACGCTCTCAACGACTCATGGCAGGGAGCGTCTCTCTCTCCTGTCAGGAATCACAGCCTTGCGGCTGAGACTGGTCCGTCCTCGAGAGAGCGGCCTGGCCAGGTCAGCATAGGTCATCTCGGGCACGGAAGCCACCTCCGACGCCCCAGTGGCTGGCCTGTCACCGGAGACAACACGCACGAGGGACGGTCCACGGCCGAGCTGAAGAAATGTGGTTTCTGCTCCGGAAACAAATCTGATAAATAGGCTTTTGTACTCAGAGTCTCAACCAGCCACGCGGACGCCTCTTCTCTCTCACAAGGCCCATGTTCAGTGTCCACTGATGCCGAGTGAGTTAAACTCAAGGAATCTCAAAATAGGTTTCACTCGGGTGAAAAATGAACCTAGAAGCAGTGCCACACCTTGTGAATAGAAATTCTATTTTCAAAGTCATTTCGACTCCACCATTCGGTACGGGCCCTCTGTGGGCAGGGCCCGAGCTGGGCATTTTCACGACTGCGTCTTATTAATTCCTCACAACCCCCCAGTGAGGGGATTGCATTCTGTTTCAGTGTTTCGGGAAGACAAAAGTGAATGACTGCATAGCCCAGGGTTAGAGGCAAACAAGAAAGAGGAAGGAAGGAAGGAAGGAAGGAAGGAAGGAAGGAAGGAAGGAAGGAAGGAAGGAAGGAAGGAAGGAAGGAAGGAAGGAAGGAAAAGAGAAAGAGAGAGAGAGAGAGAAAGAAAGAAAGAAAGAAAAAAAGAAAGAAAGAAGGAAAGAAAGAAAGAAAGAAGGAAAGAAAGAAAGAAAGAAGGAAAGAAAGAAAGAAAGAAGGAAAGAAAGAAAGAAAGAAGGAAAGAAAGAAAGAAAGAAGGAAAGAAAGAAAGAAAGAAGGAAAGAAAGAAAGAAAGAAGGAAATAAAGAAAGAAAGAAAAAGAAAAGTTTTTCTCACCAATTCAGTATATTTTCCCCACTTAGATGCTCTAGAGACTAAATGTTTATTAGTAGAACGAATGGTCCACATAGTTTCACGTAAGGAGCGCTGATTAAAGTGGTTTTAGTTACTACTTTTATTTGCATCATCCTTTAGGCAGCAAGGCGAGTGGTAGGAACTCAGAGGGTTACCTGAGATTCACTGGAGATTTTCAGATGTTAAGAGTCTGCGAAGTGTGACCGCCACACGGCAGGGCCCAGGAAGTGTCTCCTTGGGGTGAATGTCAGACGTGACTGAATGCAGGACACACGCGAATCCCTCCGCTGCTCCCGGGTGTCCGCCTGGAGGGCTGATTGTGTCCCTGGGGTGACGACGACCTCACGTGCTGACACAGATGGTGAAATCCCAGACAGACCCTGTGTGGGTCGACATCTGCCCTGTCAATTAAAAACAGCCCCAGGAAGTTATTCTTCCTACCGCTGCGTAGTGTACAGCTTGCTTTCTGATCTTCCGCTGGGAACCAGGTGCCGCAAGGCAGCCCCACTGGGACGGAAACACCGCTGCAACAAAGCCTTATTTCCATCACCACTGAGATGGCTCGAGGCCTCCACGAGCCGAGCTGGTGGGTTTCGGCAGGGCTGCTGGGAAAGCTGGCTCTGGGCCTTGTGGCAAACAGAGAGGCAGTTCTGCCTCCCCCGTGCTGGGCTGGCCCCTTGGTGATTTGCTGGCTCATAGCCGAGCTCTCTGAGGGGGCTCAGGATCATAGCTGGCTTCCCTACTCCACCCTCCCAACAACGTCCTATTTATTATTCATACTTCTTCCCAAACTAGCGTGTCCTCATATCGTGCATGTTCATTTGTGATACTTCACGAAATGAATCATAAGAGGCAGGCAAACCTCCTGGCACAGGGGACCGAAAGAGAGAGGATAGTTCCAGAGTCTTCTGCAGGGGGATTTCAGTGCCTCTCGCCAGGACTGCAGCGAGGGAAGCTGCCTGTGAATGAGGGTGCGTGAGCCTAGCTCTGCGGTTACTCCCCACGCGTAAAGGTGTGGCCATGGCAGGGCCAGGCCTGGCTTTGGAGGAGAAGCCCACGGCTGTCTTCCCCTCGGCCGCTGTGGCGAGGCCGAGGGAGGCACTGCTCCCTCTGAGTCTACACGCTCACAGCCACCTCCTGCTGCCCTGGGCTTCCCCTGCAGAGTCTCCTACAGGAAGGAGACGGAAGTTCTGTTCCTCACTATCAACTGCAATTTTAACCACCTGGTTTCCAACCTGTCTCTTGAGAGAGGCAGCTCCTCTCAGTGGATCAACCCAGACCCAAAGCAGAGGATAACCCTCAGCACCTGGCCCCAAGGGGCTCTGCCTGAGCTGTGGGCCAGTCCCTGAATGCCTGGTGGCCTGATGTCAAGGTCATCATCGTCAGCCTGCAGCAACTTCGCCATCTTCCATACAGGGCCAGGCTAGTCTAGCAAACCAGATAAACCAGGGAGCCAGCCAGCCCGCCTTCTCCTCCCTCACCCCCAGCAGCGGAAGACAGCTCAGCACTCTTGCTCTGCAAGCTTCCTGCTCACAGACACTATTCAAATCATCACATATGTGAAGTACAACTGGTTGACTTCTTTACTAGTCACAACGTTAGTGCTGTCACATGTCCTTGCATCACGATCAGATTGTGTGATCCCAGATCTCTCAACTACATATTTATAAGTTATTGGGAAATCATCCTTAGAAAGCAACCTTATTTGAAATTAAATGTATTATATTAATAAAGGGCAAGGGGAGTCTGGACTGCTACAGGTGGGACGCGGCTAGAATTCTAAGGAGGATGGTCAGTATAGACCTTAAGAGAAGTTAGCATCTGAGTAAAGATCGTACTTCACAGTGGTAGGGATTGGAAGTAGTGGTGTTGTAACAGATATGTTTCATCTGAGCTCAGGAGTTTGTCATCTAAGGATGGAAGATTTTCAAGAAGACACATGAGAATGTTCAGGAAGGGGAGGCTCAAGTTCACACGCGGTGTAGATTCTAATGATAACGGTCCAAGCGTGAGTGAGACACCTGACCTGCACTGGAGGTGAAGGTCATCTGGGAGAAAAAGGCTGAACGGCTGTGGGCCTAGTTTCCCTCCTCTAACCTATTCTTCTCAAAACCACCAGGCAGATCTTTCCCATGGCAAATTCTGAACTAAACTGTTGCATGTTTAATAAATGCCATCTATGACACTTATTCCAACTGATAAATCCTTATTCACCCTGAAAGACTCTGCCCAGATATTAACCTCCTTTAAGGAGCCTTCCTGGATTCTTAGACAAAGTCTGGTGTTTACTTCTCTGCAATCTCTCCGTACTATACATATGTGTCATTAACACTTGTTGCTCTGTGTCACGAATTCCACATAATCACGTCTCTTCTAATATATAAGATCCTTAAGGACAAAGAGTTAGATTTATGCACATTGGTACCCCAGTGCGTGCCTGGCACAAAGACTGGCATATTGTTTGTGCTCAATTATTCATATTTAAGAATAGGGGTCTTTCAACAAGGATAAACAGTTCCATTTTCTTTGGGAGTTTTCAAAATGCTGACCCCTTCCCCAGATCTAATGGATTCAGTTTCTGGGACTGCTTTTGGGTGATTGTATTCTAGAGATGCTTTCTCAGATGAGGGAGATGCTGCCTGTGGTTGAAACCCTCTGCCCTGGAAATACTGCTCCAAATTCTACAACTCACATTCCTGACATCACTTATGGGGTCTGGAGGCAGGAGGCCCCTCCAAAGAACCCAGGTTCCAGAGCCAGAAGGATCTGGATTCAGTTCAAAGCCTTAGTTTATATGCCTACTGCCAAGTTGGGCAAGTTCCTCTCTGAGCCTTGTTTCAGTCTTTACAGCTCAGAGGTTGATAAAAATTAAATGAGACTACGCATAGTATAGACAATCAAGCTGGTACTGATTATGTCTGGTAATGAATCAAAGTCTTGGGCATACTCTTTCTATTCAGTCCTGTCTATTACAATAATGATGATCTTCATATATTTGCAAAGCTTATTCTTCCCACAAAACGTTCAAGCTGTTGGCATCATTTAAACCTCTTAATAACTCTACAGAAAGAGGCAGAGAATGTCTTGTTTATTTACTTTATAGACGAGAGAATTGCACTGCATAGAAGTGTAAAAATTAGCCTTGAACACATCTGAATGCCCACCCTGGAACAAACGGCTTCTGCTCTTCTCACTTTGACCATCGATTCATCAGTGCACAGCTACCCTCTCCCCAGGTAGTCACACGGATGTGTAGAGAGCCAGGAAGAAACCCTGTATAAACAGCTATCAATTCAGACATAATGTGCTCAGGATAAGATGAAAGCAGCATGCCAGAAATAAAACGTCTATCCAGGAAGATAAAACTCCAGGCGCAGAGCATGCCATGTGCCAAGATGAAGAGGAGGGACAGAAACAAGTGTCTCTAAAAAAATAAGCTCGCGTTTGCTTCTGAAGAGTAAGAGAATATGCAGGGAGGAAGCATCCTGGTAAGATCACGAAGAGCCCTGAATTACATTTGCACTTTGTCTGTTTGGCATTGCGGAGTCACTGAAGATGGTTAGCAGGAAAACTGAACCTGGCTTTCTGAATGGATTAAAACAGGGATAAAAATAAGAAAAGCTAAACACATGCCTTAAGTTCTTTACAAAAATTAACTCATTAAAAATAAAAAAAAAAAAGCTAATTGACACAGAGAACAAAAACAGATTGGTGGGTGCCACCATTGGGGAATAAGGAAAGGGCAAAACTGGCGAAGGTGGTCAAAGGTACAAACTTCTTGTTAAAGATAAATAAGCCACAGGGACGTGATGCACAGCAAGGCGAGTATAGGTCACAATACTGTATTGTATATTTGAAAATTGCTAAGAGAGTGAATCTGAAAAGTTGTCATCACATGAAAAAGAGTTTTGTAAATTTGTATGGTGATGGACATTCACTAGACTCATCTGGGGATCATTTTACAACACATACAAATGTTGTCATTATATTGTATACCTGACACTAATGAAATGTTATATGTCAATTTTATCTCAATAAAATTAAAGAATAAATTCATTTTATTTTCATAGCCACCTTTAGGCGAGTCCTATCATTTTCTTTCTTTGACAGATGAGTAAAATGGAACAAAGAGATGTCAAAGAGCTTTCATGGTCACATAGCTGGCAGAGCAGGGATTTGCTGATGGCCCGGCTTGAGGCACGAAGCTCTTATTACCTCTTGGTACATCCCAAGAAACAATAGAGCAGACAGAGCAGTATGGTGGTAGTGGGGATGAAAAATAAAAGGAAAGAAGACTTGATTAAGAACAAGTAAATATAGACTTTTAAAGATTATTTTTTAGTGTTTGTAGAAATCTACCTGCCAGATAGATTGAAGACACCTTTCACTAAACATCTTTATAAGTAGAAGGATGGTTGGTAAGGATAATTCATTTCATCTCATCCATGTTTCACAGGTCAGGAAATATTCACAGATGTTAAAATAATTTTCTTCTAGCTGCAGGGCCCATTATTTGGTCTGAAGGGACCAGTGCCATTTGCCTTGCAGACACCAAATAAGCCATAACTCGAGCAAAGGGAACGCAGGAAGGACAGGAATCCAGGTCATGTTTGCTCTGAGCCTCCTTCACTGTCTGGGGCCATGCTTTTTAGAAGATACTTGGCAATAAGAGATAAAAAAATATAAATATTGAAAAAGTCAAGGAGAGGGATCAAGAAAAAATAAACAGAACTGAAACACTTCAGCTATCTTTGAAAATGAGCAGAAATCGAAAAGCATTAAACATTTTCCAATTTGCAACTGAACTGGAAAAAAAGGGTAGTGATAAATGAAAGCATGCCCGAAGCATTGCCTCAGCTGCCCCGCATGTCCTCCTAGGAGAGTCTGGAAGTCTCCGTGCCGAGAGAAGAGCCCCATCTGGCTGCTTGGAGACGTCCCTCGCTGACCTCATGCTCTTTCACTGAGCTCATCTTGGACGGCTTCACAGAGAAGCACATTATATTTGGTGAGCTGCTTTTAATATCTGCCTTTGTTTGCTGATTTCCCTTTGCAAAACCTCCACAGAGATTTCAGTTACAAACTTCCCTGGGAGACTGTACAGAGTACTCCCGTCTTGCCATCCTGAGTGTTTATCAGTAGACTTACAGAAGTCACTCCTGTGATGAGTTTTGTTATGTAATATTCTTCATAGGTAGCTGTGATAGAGACTGGCTGGTTGTTCTCCCAACTGTGTCCCTTTTCCTCCTGAGCATCCAGCTCCATTTCCCAGCCTCCCTTGCTGCTAGGGGCAGCCATGTGGCTGAGTTCTAGGTGAAGAATGTGAATAGAAGGATGTATGCTATCTTCAGGCTGGCCCATAAAACTCTCCTGAATGCAGTGTGAGTTCTGCTTCAGTCATATGGAGTTTGGGGTACCAGTGAGACATCCAGATCCGGGGATTTGGAGCTCATGAGAAAAATATAAACTTGAGACAGAATCATTGATAGAGACGTGATTGCCCAGAGACTGGAGAATGAAAAATGACAAGGACAGATCTATGGAGACCACCAGCCCTTAATACGTAAGACTATCCCAGGAACCTGGAGATGTATTCTAAGAAGGAAAGAAGAAAAAGGAAGGCAGAGTGAAATTTCATGGAAATTCAGGAAGGAGAGAGTTTCCAGGAGATATTAACCAACTGTGGCAACCGTCACTGCAAGTTTAATAAAATGAGGAAGGACAAAGGTCTGTAGAGATTTGCCAGTGCCAAGGTCTTTGACAGCATTTGCCAGCTGTGGGGGATGGAGGGTGGAGGGTTTGGGGCGTGTAGAACACAGTCTTGAAGAGTTTGATGACTGAATGAGAGGACAGAAGTGTAGATGGGGGTATAGACCTTCATGTTTACAAGGGAAAGGAAAACAAGAAAACACAGCAACAAGACAGAAGAATCATAGCAATGGGGGAAGGTGTTTTAATGGGAAGACAAAGTAAATAAGAAGATAAACCTGCATGTGGTAATTATCTTCGAGTGGTAAGTGTATGTCTGAGTTTTATATTCCTTTTTCATAATTTTCTGTATTTTCAAAATTTTCTCCAGTCAATACTATATTGATAGGTAACAGTAATAGGGTTTGGGTTAGAGAAGACTCACGCATGCTTATAAGCAAAAGACCAAAGAGCGGGTGGTAAGAAGAAGAAGGGTTTGTTTGTGAAGCCAAGTTCTGAGGAGCTGGAAGTGCAGGGATTCGGGTTAGTGGAGAAAGTTCTCATCTGATACTTTATTTTCTCAAAGCCATAGCTGAGGAAGAAGCAAGGGCTGAACAACGCAGAGTGGACAAGAACACTGAAACACACGGCCAGCATTCCACCAGTCCACTGCCACCAAGAACCGGTGCTCCCCTGCCAGCAGCTTCCTCCCTCATTGCCTCAGCCTGGATGGCAGAGCAAATCCCTGCTCTGCCAGCTATGTGACCATGAAAGCTCTTTGACATCTCTTTGTTCCATTTTACTCATCCTTGGGCTCTGCTCCTTGCTCAGAAGCTAAACTTCTCCCTTCCTTCCGCAAAAATTAATTTTCCTGTCCACCTCTTTGTGACCCCACTCCAAGCTGTCGATATAGCCTAGCCCTGCAGTGGAAAGTACTCCACGAATTAGCTGACCATGTGACGCTGACAGTGAATAATGACTAATACTATTCCTTCTTACTGATAAAAAATTGCACTATATAGAAGACGTTTAGAGTCGTGTGTTTTAATCAAGAGTTGGGCATTTCCAAATCCGTGACGCTTGGGCAAGAGTTGCTTTGTTGCAATGGAAAGGGTTGTTCCATTTTTCTTTAAACCCACCTCTGGGTAAAGGTGCAGCTTGTCTCTGTGTGAGGACAGACACGCTGGCGGGTGGATTCCAAATGCTCATTTGCTATAGACCATTTTACCAGAAAGATAAACAATAGCATAAGGAAAGAAAGTCTAATCCATCAAATATGCCTTTCAAGGCATATAAAGATCTTTTAAGAAAAACAAAAACTAAAAGTGTTTGCTAGCAACAGACTCTTACTAAAGGAAATCTTTAAGTATTTATTTCAGGAGAAAAAAATATATTATCCCAGATGGAAAAAAATGAGATACAAAAGAAATTAAAAACAAGAAAAAGGGAGAAATGTGTGCATTAATCTAGAAAAACACTTATATATAAAATATAAAGGGGGAAGAATGAGATGATAATAATAATGTTCTTGCAGAGTACATAAAAAATAGAATTAAATACAATATAATAATAGCACAGTGTTAGAAGGGCTGAGTAAAATTAAAGCATTTTAAGGATTTCATAGTATTTGGGAAGATGGTTCAGTAAAAATTATTATTTTGAGAAGTTATGATAAGAAATTTCTATAATAGCCATGAAAGGAACAACAATAGAATGCACAATTTTTAAACTACTATAGAAAAAAATTTTAAACCAATCAACTCAAAAGAAGATAAGAAAGGAAAAAGAAAGGAACATGGAAATGGAGGAACAAGTAGAAATCACAAAATAATATAATAATACAGGAGCTAAACACACAAACATTTCAGTAATTATAACAAACATAAACAGATTAAATTCTCCTGTTAAATGATATTACAGACTTTTTATAATTCTATCTATATAGACTATCAAGAATAGCAATTCCATAGACAAAAATTAGATTAGTGGTTGCCAGAGGCTAGAAGAAATGGGGAATGGAAGTGACTGCTAATAGGTACGAAGTTTCTTTCCCAGGTGATGAAATGTTCTGGAATTAGGTAGGGGTAGTGACTGCACAATTTTGTGAGGAGAATTTAAGAACACTTTAAGAATAATAATTTTATAGTATTTAAAAGAAACACATCAAAAACACATGTATATAAAAACATTAAAAGGGTAAAATCTATATACAGGTGAACACTAGTCAAAAGAAAACTACTATAGTTATAGTAACTTTAGGGGAAATGTATTTTAAAGCAAAAGGGATGACTAAAGGTAAAGAGAGTCACTAAGTAATGATAAGAGGTTTAATTTGTGAGTGAGTTGAAGTAAATCTAAACTATTGCATCAAATACATAAAATAATACACAGCAAAAATAAACACACATAAAGCAAAAATAAACAGAACATATAAAAATAGATAAATCTACCACCATTGCAAGAGATTGTGAACCCAAAAATTTTTTTTAAATCATGAAAGATGGAAAATTTAAAAATAAAACACAATTTTGACCTAATGAGTGGTAGAATATTATATCTAATAGCTACTAATATTTATAAATATACTGTGCCATAAAGCAAATTTCAACATATTTTTAAAAGTTGATATCATACAGAACACATTTTATAACAATGCTATCAATAAAAATCAATGACAAAAAGATCATTAAAATTGCCATGTTTAAAAGTAAGAAACATTTCTGAATAATTGATAGATAAAAAATTGAGAACATTTAACTGAATGATAATAAAAATCCTACATATCAAAACTCAGAATGCAACTAAAGTGGAACTTAGATGGAAATTTATGGCATTAAACATTTAGATTAGTAAAAAAAGAAAAGAAAAGAAAGGCCAAAAATTAATGATGTAAGCATATATCTCCAGAAGCTAGAAAAAGAAGTGCAAAATAAATTCAAAGTCAGTGTAAAGAAGGAAACAACAAAGATAAGAAGTAGTTAAGAAACTTAAAAGAAGCATAAAAGAGAGAAAGAACATCCTTTGGAAAGACAAATAACAAGCTTTGAATAAGATAAATAAAGGAAAAGAAAGAAACCACAAACATAATTAGTGGCATAGTTTCAAGTATTGTGAATATTAAAAAGCTTAAGAGAATATTAGGAACAACATTTAAAAACAAAGTTAAACAAATAATTAAATTTATAATATAAACAAGATAGTCAAATTCCTAGAAAAATATAACACCAAAATTGAGTTAAAAAATGGAAAACCTTAATACTTCAATAAATATTAAAGAAATCAAATCAATAGCTACTCCAAGGAACAGATAATTAAATTTCTGCACAAAGTATTTTAGAACACAGAAAATAAGAAAATGCCAGCCAACTCATTTTGTGAGGTCAATATAACGTAGGTAGGTAAAAGGGAGAGGGAGAGAGAAGATAAGCAATGTAGGGTATGATCAAAAATGAGGGTTCTGGAGTTAAACCAACTGAGTTTGAATCCTGGCTCTACTCATTTACAAACTAATAGCAAGTTACTTAACTTCAGTCTTGTTAGGTATAAAATGGGTATTTGAGACCAACATATATCATAGATTTTTCTGTGTGTGAGGATTAAATGAGTTAGAAAAGAAGCATTCAATAATATATGGCTGTTATTATTATTATTATTATTATTATTATTAGCTATTGATTTCAAAACCTGACAAGGGCTGTATGAGAAAGGAAAATTACAGGCCAATCTCAAATAAAAATTAATACAAAAAAAAAACTAAATGAGATTAGCAAAAGGAAAACAGATATTTACAAATAATATCATGATCTAATTGGGTTTATTCTAGAAACTCATAGTTTAATGTTAGCACATAAGGTCTTCTGGCCAAGATGGCGGAACAGGTAAATGCTGTCCTTGCCTCCTCCCAGACACATCAAAATTATAATGAAACTACAGAACCATCACTGAAAACCGCCTAAAGTCTAGCTGAACAAGTCCTATAACTATGAATATACAGAAGAAGCCATGTGGAGACTGGTAGGAGGGGTGGAGACTTGGAGTGTGCTGGTCCCACATCCATGAATGGCAGTTAAAACTCAGGAGAGATATCTCGGCTGCAGAGGTCCTTGCTAAAGAACAAGGAGTACCACACCAGCTCCCCAGCCTAGGACTCCAGTGCCAGGAAAAGAAGTCCCCATAACCTCTGGATGTGAAAACCATCCCGTGGGGATTGTGGCTGTGTGAGACAGAGGGCTGCTGGAGTCCTAGGCATTTTTCTTAAAGGGCCTGCACAAATTTATTTGCTGACGGACTCATTCGCTCTGAGCTCCAGTGCTGAGGCAGAAGCTTAAAAGGCACCAGGAACATACAGGGAGGAACTAAATGTCTGGTTTCAGGGCCAAGGCTAGAGGGACAGCTTTCCCCCAGACAGAAGTGCTGGCAGAAGACATTGTTACTTTGTTGAGCCCTCCCCTCACCAAGCCTGCATGCACAGGCAGGCACCATATCTGAGTCTTCATCAACCTGACTGACACCATTCACCCTGCCCTGGATTGTCTGAGATCTCACTCCATTTAACTTGGGGGCCACTCCATTTAACTTGGGGGCCACTTAAGCCACTTTGAGTGGCTTTTCCATACAAACAGCCTGTCTAGGCTCATGCTGTAGACTTTCCTAAAATCTCTCAAGTGTTCACAGCCATCTGGCCTCAGCATGCCTCAAACCTCCGGCTGAGCAGCCCCAAGCCTGGCACTAGCAGCAGCCATCCTCAGTTCCCAGCTTAGTTTCTGCCAGGCGCCTCCAAGCCCAGCACAACTGGTATCCATCTGCGGATCACTTCGTAGCTTATATTAAGTAAGTGGCCCCATGCAGGGCTCAGGCAGAGGCTGACCTTGGCCTCCACCAGAGCCCCTTCCAAGAGACCTCAGAATGAACACACCCAGTGGTCAGCTTCAGACCACACCAGAGAACCACCCAACCACCTCTACAATGACACATCTGAAGGGCAGACTCAGCAGCCACCAGAGCCCTGTCAAAGTAAATTCTGTTCTGTAGGGCCAGCCCCTGCACACAATGGCTCCTCTATGATAGCCATACCAATCTTTACAACCAGTCAGCCTGAGGGTCAATCCCCAGGCCCATTGACATGCCAACAGCAATCAAGGCTCAACTACAACAGGAGGGCACACACAACCCACACAAGGGACACATACCTGGGTCACCTGACTCAGGATACCAGGCCAACTGCACCACTGGCCCCACAGGACACCAACATGAAGCCACTCTACCAAGACCAGGAAACATAGTGGCCAGACTCCAGAACAGCCAGGAGGAAACTGGAGGCTATAAAACCCTGGTGTGAATAGAACAGAGACTTCTTGAGGGGCCTGACAGTCACAAATAAGCAGGATTTCCCACCACAGATGGGATTTTCTGGAGACCAGAAGACCTGGGAAGCATGAGCTTGCTCTGCTCTGCTGTCATCCCATGGGGAACATTGCTTTAATTTAAAGGAAATGTGAAAGCAAATCCCCAGGACCTAAAAGTACTTTGTTCAGGCATTGAGATGTAAAATGACTTAGTCTTTGTTGAAAAGAAATGTAAATATTTACAACTAACAGAGTAAACAAACAGTCTTGGTGAGGTGACTCACTGCCTTAAGAAGGTCCCAAGTGAGATAAAACTTGGTATCTTGGTCTCCATCACAAGTGAAGGGTTTGTTTTTACTTTTTCTATTATATTTTCCCCTTGTTAAATTGTTCCACTATGAGGTACTATGTTTACCCATCTGAAATATAAACTACCTATATTTGAATGAACATCCAGATAGAGAAACTTACTTTTAAAAATTATGTCTGAAAAAGTATAGAAAATGGAGGTCATTTATAAGTTGTGCTATTTAAATAATCTGAAAGAGTATTTGAAACAGAAGTCTGGTCTGTTGTCTCCCTCAGCGGTGACTTCAGGAGTGTTTCTGATCATTTCAAACTCTAAAATTGAACATAAATCTGCACAATTCTAAAAGGGAGTGGAAACTCAGAGGGGTCTTCTGTTCTACACAAGTTATCACTGAAATACCATTTTTCCCTCTACCTATGGCCTCTCTGCTCTGTAGTGTCCCATTTGGGACACAGTAACTTTTCAGCAAGGTTCAGAACACCTGTTCTGCCACGCCCCAATGTCACGCTCCCCTGGGTCTTGCCATCTCCCGAGGGTGCTGTCGGGAACTCAGAGCTCTTTCCCTGCTAATGTCCCAGAGTAACCTCTCCTTGTGTTTCTCCAAAATAAACTGCTTCTTTCCTAGACCCTTTTCCTTTCTCTTGTCCTTTCCACAGTAGATATTAACAGTCTATTTAAATTCTTAACCATTAGATACAAAACAAACAAACGATAGATATTAACAGCCTAATACATCTAGATTCTTAACCATTAGATACAAAAAAAAAAAAAAAAAACTTAAGTTGCCTTATCCTCAAAGCCAAAGAGAAATTGACTTTTAGATCCATTGGGAGGTAGAGAGAAATGTTGATGTTCCATCCTTCTTATGCACCAAAGATGGAACAGAAAAATAGAAATGTGTTGTTTACCATTAAAATAGAGCATTTATTCACTATCACGCTGTGGTCACGAGCGTTTCCTGAATGCAGTGGTGGGGGACCCATAGGCGACCGTGCCCTCCCCCTATCTGCAATGGGGGTGACTCGAGGGACAGTGTAGCAACTGCATGCTGGGGGCAGGAACACCTCCGTCCTGTAGCTTGTGTTGCTAAGGAAACCTGGGAAGGCAAGTGGGCGAGGGGTAGAATCTACAAAAACCATACTCCACAGGGTTTTGTCAACTGTTTTCCACTTAAAATATATTGCTGACATTTTCTCATCATTAAATAATCTTCATCATTACTTTTAATGGCTACTTAATCTGTATATGCACATGACTTAATATTTTTTTTACCAAAAAAAAGCCCTCATTGTTAAATATTTTCATTATTTCTTATTTCTGGCTGTTATACACATTACTTCAGTGATCATCCTTGTAAATAAATATGGCTGGCATCTTTGATATTGCATTTGGATACATTCCTAAAAGTAAAACTGCCCAGCCAAAGGATGTAAGAATTGTCTTTGAAAAACGAATAAACATTACCCAAAGGTCCTTCAAAAGGCTTGTGCCTACTGACGCTCCCACTGCCAGCAGAGAACGCTAGACTGTGACCTTTAGTAGATGAAGTCTTTGCGTCCGTGACCTCGATCCTCAGTCTCACGGGGTTCTCCTTGCAAGCATCTCTCAGTCAGCTGCTACTCCAGACCTTCGTGCTTGCAAATGTCATTGCTTTCTTCTTTTCCAGATTAAAGGTCCTCTGCTTAAATAACTTCTGAATTTGATCAACACTATTAAACTGATCTGTACTATGCATTTGCACTCAAATGAATAAGAAAAGCTACCCTGTGTTAAACACTTCATCCGAGGTCTCATTCTAAGCACTAGACGTGCATATAGACAAGTCTTCACAACTCAATCAACTAGGTGCTCTTAATTTGGACAGATAAGGAACCTGAGCCACAAAGAGATTAAGTGGTTGAGTTGTGGTTAAAACTCAAGCATCCTGGCTCCAGAGTCCAGAGTCTATCCACTGTATTTTACTGCCTCTCTAATATCAGAATTAGCTACAAATTGGCCTCTTAGGAATAACACAAAAAACCTTTTTGACTTATTATTTCCTAAACATCAAGAGCACCATAAATTTATCCTAAAGACAAATACTATGCCATCCAGATATCCCAACCCCAAAAGTTCTTCCAGCCAAAGTACTCACAAGCTGGCATCTATCCAGATTTATTTTATTGCTGTAAATCTTACATTTTGATTTAAATATTTAAATCCAGATGGCTCTAAACCCTCTGAGGTCTTGTCCTTTCTTCAAAAGTACCAGCAACAGTTTCCAAGGTGGTTAGTATATATACTATGTTAAAGAAGGTGAAGGTGAACCCCAAGTTGTTCTAGGGCACAGTTGGCTTGGTTTCTATTATGTGTGTGTGTGTGTGTGTGTAGAGAGAGAGAGAGAGAGAGAGAGAGAGAGAGAGAGAGAGAGAGAGAGAGAGAGAGAGAGAGAGAGAGAGAGAGAGAGAGAGAGAGAGAGAGAGAGGGAGGGAGGGAGAAAGGGCATTTCTATGCATACTGGAGAAAAGACTGTATCTGGGAAAGGCAGGGGGTCCTTCTCTATGGTATTCATTCCAGAGAGAGTGTAAGTTTCGCCAGGAAATAAAGGCACATTGATGAGGAACCAGAAGGTTTAGAGGTCCTGGCAGGTAACTGTTAGGCAGGATTCATGCTGGGACAGCCCTTAAACATCTGAGTTGAAGAGACTGAAGAAAGGAACCAGTTCTGCACAAAGCACCACGTGACCCTGAGGGAAGGGTCTCAGCCCTGGACAGGCTCACAAGTGAGTGCCCAACGTAGATAACCTGGTCTTTCTCATTCAAGTAGAGCGTCTCCTGCTTCTTGGTATGATGAGTGATTTCTGATTGCATCCTGGACACTTTGGCTGTTATGTGTGGCAAGAGCACGTGATCTTGGAAACCCCTACAGGCGCTAAGCAGTGCCCGTGCCACACTCCACGTGGGAAACTATTTCCAGATCTGTCACCAGTGTACTCACGGCTCTCACAGGGACAGACATGTCAACTTTCTCATGAGATCTTCAAAGTGGGAAGATCACAAGATAAGAATAATTTGTTCTTCCTTCTAATGTCAAATATCATTAAAAAAGTAAAACTTTAAATTCCCCCAAACTTCTCAAGTCTGAAACGCATACGCCTCAGAGGAAAGCTGCCTGTTTCTTATTTCCATACCTCCAATCTACGAAAGAGAAAACACAAAGTCTGCCAGGCCTTTCTCTAAGAGCTATTTTTTGTGACAAAGCCAGTTGTCACTGTTCACATGAAGTCATCTGGGCCTGAGCATGTCAGGCGCCTGGCTTAGAAGGCCATGTCATTCCTTGAGCTATAGAATATCGTTTTGGCAAAAGCAACGGCTGTATGCGCTCACCCCCAGGAACCCATCCAATGCCTCGCCTTCTCCCGTTTACCACAAACACACTATCCCCTCGACACACTCCCCTCACCCTGGACACTGGCTGATGACACATTCTTCTCATGCTAGGACGGGGAGGGGGCCCCACACCTCCTGGTGGAGCAGAAAGGTGTCAAGGTGAGGAGCCTCTATCTGGGCAGCCAGATGCAGGAGAAACAACGGCCCTAGCCAGCATCTTCTCGGATGAGCGGATGGGGAAAATGATGAATGGAGGTGCTCTCAGAAGGCACCCAGGACTCTGAAGCCTTCCCCAGGCAGAAGGGCCTGTGTGCACCCTGCCAGCTCATACTTTTGCAGCTGATTCTACTTGAGAGCAAACTCGCCAGAGAAAATGGAAAAACACATCTTAGAGATAAATCAACATCAGTTCCAAATTTCTGCTTCAGTCGTTCTGCTTTGTGGTTTTCCATCACTCGTGATTATGTTGCAATGACCTACTGCGGCGTGTCCTCTTGGGTCAAAGGATGAGGTGTGCTCTGGAGAGCTAACCTTCCACGTGGGTGGTCTATGATACGATAAACCCCCCTTTAGATAATCCTGGGATTTTAGAGCTGAAAGGAATCTTAGTGGTCAACTATTCCCCTACACCACTTTTACTGATGAAAAGATGGGGCCCAAAGAAGTTATGTAACTTGCACCAGCTTCCACAGCGATCCAGTTTCAGAGTCAGAAACGGTGCAGGATCCCCAGAGGGCATAGGGTCCTTTCTACCTCAACCCCTAGGCTCCCTATGGTTTTTGGTTAAGCCTGATTTCAAAACTGATTCTGAATATTTTAATTTTACATGAAGATACCTCATTTTACATAAAGACAGTTAAAGACCCTTCCGTCAGGGTACTCTAAATTTCTCTACTTCTTTGGAGCAAATAATACAGGTGACCCTTGAACAACATGGGTTTAAACTGTGCAGATGCACTTATATGCCGATTTTTTTCAATAAGTACCTGTGATGTTTTGGTTCATGGATGGGAGTGGGAGGATGCAGAGGGCCAACTGTGTGCATCGATCTGCACCACTTTACACAGGGGACTTGAGCATCCTCAGATTTCGATAGAGGTGGGCGGTCCTAGAACCAATTCCCCACGAGTACCAAGAGACAGCTTAGTTTGGGGAGAGTCAAAATTACACGTAGATTTTCAACTGCATGGGGGGCTGGTACTCTAACCTGCACGTTGTCAAGGGTCAACTGTACACTGGTTTAGAATTTAAGGCATCAAAAGTTAAAGAATGCCTAACTTAACCCCACTCAACTGAACCAAAGGAATTCAGACATTAAGATACTTGGAATAGTATTTTAATTGAATTTCTGGTTTGAGTTTAGTGTCACTAAGTAAGCATGTCATGTCTGCCATCTCCTCTGATGTATTTGGAGCCTGGGATTTATAATGACACACTATTAGTGCAGCACCTCATCCTCATAACAAGTACCAATCGAATCATCATGGTAAAGATGGAGCTGACATGTCAGACACACTGGCAACGTTCTCAACCAATAATGCAAAGCTGAGAAAGCAGTTACTAGACAGAATGTATGTCCAACCTCATATAGAACATTCTCGAACAGTACACAGGCAGTCCTGGACCTTGTATGTTTTACATAAAGAATAAGTTCTTTAAATAGAGGCCAAATAAAATCTTTCACTGCATCTATATTTTGGAGACACCGCCTTTCCCAGACTTGCTATCAGAGACATCAGTATCTAGCATGGGTTGAACAATGGCTCCCAAAAGATATGCCCACCCAGAACTTGTGAATGTGACCTTATCTGAACAAGGAGTCTTTGCAGATGTCATTACATTAAGGATCTAAAGGTGAAGAAACTATCCTTGATCATCTGGGGTGGGCCCTAACCCCATGACCTGTCCTCAGCAGAGGAGAAGATGATGCTGACATGGTGGAGGAGACACAGACGAGAGGCTCATGTGAAGACAGAGACGGAGGCTGCTGGAGGTTTACGAAGGCTCGGAACCACCAGAAGCCAACGGAGGCAAGCAAGCATCGACCCCTGGAGCTTGAAGAGAAGGTGGCGTCTCAGTTTGATTCCATAATACTGGTCTCTAGAACTATGAGCAAATTTCCTTAGCTTTTGGGCACAAGGAGTTAATTACTCTGATCTCTGTGCCCCTCCCCCCAGTCACATGACCTTCTCCTCTGCATGTGTGTCTGAATCTTCCTCTGCATCTCTTCGAAGGACACTTATGATGGCATTTAGGACTCAACCAGATAAGCCAGGATAATTTCATGGCAAAATTCTTAATTTAATCTCACCTGCAATAATGTGCCTTCCCAAACTCCAAATCTCATTGGCTTAACACAGTAAAGACCAACAATGCCAGGTGGCCTCCATCCATCTTGTAGTTTGCCCTTGGGAGTACTTGGATGCCAAGTTCACTGCAGCAAGGAAATAAGGTCGACAGGAAAGGATCTCAAGCTCTGAATTACTCTAGCCTGAAACCGGCTCACACCAATTCCGCTCACTGTCCACCGGCCAGAACTAGCCATGTGGGCCCACCTAGCTATAAGGAAGGCTGGCACGGGGAGCAGGGCAAATAGGTATTCAGTGGGACTAACTGTCATCTGAGACATATTGAGAGAGGTCATAAAATTATATGGGATCTGTGCCGTGGGAGACACTCACTATGTCTGTCACCCAACACTGCTCTCCCCTCTCTCCACTACAGTATCCCTTCCTTTGCAGAACCCCATGCCATGTGGTTCCAGGCTCAAAGGTGGCAGCATCCTCCAGTCTGTCCAATCGAAGTCTTAGTGTGCGACATTCAATTCTGATGTCAAGAGGAAGAAATCCCTCTTCCTTCACCATGCTGTTGCAATGCAATGCTGACGCTCCCCAGAGGCAGGTCACACTTCATGGGGAAAGGGCACAGCTCTCTACAGATCACTCTCGCTTCAGATACCAGCTGCCCATTGGGGGCCACCCATATTTCTGACCCACTGCTACAAATTCTGGGGTTCACACCACCTCCTGAGCTTCAAGAATTCATTAGAATGACTCAGAGAACTCAAGAAAACACTATACAGTTTTGGCACAGCACAAGGGTACCAACCCTGACCAGACGGATGAAGAGACACATAGGGCTATCTCGGACAAAGGTCCAAATGCAAAGTTCCTGTGTCCTCAGGCTGTGTCCCTCGCCCAGCACACTGATGGACGATGACCAAAATTTTCCTGGGGTTTCACTCTGCAGGCGTGATCGTTGGGATCACTGGCCGGGTGGTGAACCTCTTCTCTCCCCCAGCAGGAAGTCTAGCTGATACCACCCGGCTCACAGCCCCAGGCCTCTGATCACACAGCTGGCCTTTCTGGCATGGCCAGCCTCCATCCTGAAAGGATCTAGGGGCAAATGAGTCACCTCATTAGTATAAGCTCAGGTGTGGTCCAAGGAACCCCACAATAAATTACAAAGACACTCCTATCACTCAGGAAATTCCAAGAGTTCAGAGGCTTTCTCCCAAGAACCAGGGACAAAGGCCAGCCAAATTCATCATGCAACAGCTGGGATGATACAAATGTGTAGCTGTCTGCTACCAGGTCACCTGCTCTCCGCACTCATTCCCTCCGCCCACCCCCATCACCTACCACAGAGAGGAAAACCCCTGGAATAAGAGAAAATAAAACCAACACAGAGAGAGAAAATGAGATGCGAGATGGAAAGCAAGAATGAGTCCTGACAACATGTTTGATTTCTGTGATGCCGTCTGCCTTTCCCAGCTACAGAAGTCAATGAATCCCGACTTTTGCTTAAGCCTCATGGAGCCAAATTCCTATCCCTTGAAACCCAAAGAAACTAGTATCCCTGCCCTTGAGAAGCACACTATTTGATTAAGAAGTCAGATATACAAATGAAAAATTAACAATTGCACATTAAAGAAGAAATATTTTTAAAATTATTATTATTTTTTTTTTTTTAGGCAAGGCAACTCTTGGTTGACCTCATGGATTGCAAGGACCCTGTCAGCTTATAAGCCCTTATTTTTTTATTTTTTACACGGACAGCACCTGGTCTTCCTAGGTGGTCTCCCATCCAAGTGCTAACCAGGCCCGACCCTGCTTAGCTTCCGAGATCAGACAGGATCAGGTTTGTTCGGGGTAGCATGGCCATAGGTCAAATTTTTCATTATAAATGAAATCCCATAAAATTATAAGAACAATTTTTTTAAAAGAAAAGAAAACGAAGCACATAGAGTCTGAGTCATCAGCACAAACTCTGAGCAGACACAGAAGGAAGTGAGGAGTGAGCCACATGAGTACCTGGGAGAAGCACCGGAGGCCGAGGGAGAAGTAAGTGCAAAGATCTAGGCAGGACTTCTGAGGCAGTGGGGCATCTCGGGAATGTCCAGGAGGCTGGTGCAGCCTGAAGGAAGAAAGTAAAGGCAGGGGAAGCAGTAAGTGCTGAAGCCAGAAAAGCAGGCATTTAAAGTAGGTGGGGCCTTATGGTCTACCATGAGGACCCCACTTTTACGGCGAGCAAGATGAGAAGCCACTGGAGGGTTTGAGATGATGAATGGCATGGTCCGTCATACATTTTAACGCTCTCACTATGAAAGTGGGGCAAGACCGAAGGGAAACAAGGGCAGAATCATAGAGACTGGTTAGCAGCATCCCCCATGAGCACTCAGGTGTGAGAAGCTCTCAGAATCCGGGTCTAATCTGAAGATTTGCCGATGCTTGAGAGATGTCAGGGAAAGGAGTTGCTGATAACTCCAAGATCTGGGCGTGGAGGAAATGGAAGAAAGGAGTTGCCATTTACTAGGATGGGACAACTGGAGGAAGGGCCGGTTTGGGGCAGAGAAGAAATCAAGAGCTCGGTTTGGATGCGTTAAGTTTAAGATGCTGATTAGACAGTCCATGGTCAAGCTGGATTTGTGGATTTATAAGTCATATTTGGGTCTGGAGTTTGGTGGAGAGGTCCAAGTTGGAAGTCTAAATCTTGGCGTCATCAGCACATAAATGATGCCTAATGCCATGAGATAGAATGAGGTCACCACGAGAGGACCGAACAAAGGTCCAAGGATTGGCCCCTGGGTGTGTCCACGCCGAAGTCCAGAACATCAGAAGGATCCCAGGGAGCGACAGACACAACCTCAGAGCTCTGGGAAGGAAACTGGAGAAGCCAAGTAACGAGTGTTTGGAGGCAAAAGGAGTGACCGCCTGTGCCAAATGCTGATGAGTCCAGAGAGGGAGATGATCTACTGGACCCAGCAAAATGCCCGGGACCTGGATAAGAGGAGTTTCGGTGGAGTGAAGGACTCGAATGCCTGACTGGAGGAAATTCAAAAGAAACTTGAAGAAATGCAAGGAGCATCAGTGGCTCAGGGCTATAAAGGAGTTTTGCTATAAAGGAAATAGGAGAAATGGAGCTTTTTGGATAGATGTTTCAAGGTTTTGCATATGCCGCCGTGTGTGTGTGTGTGTGTGTGTGTGTGTGTGTGTTGCTCAGCAGAGTGTAAATCTGACTTTGAAGAAAGGGAGGGGTGCTCGTGGTATGAGTGAAACCCTTAGGTAGGAGCGTGGGAGTGTACCAGGGCACGATTTGGAAGAGATGGGAACACACACATCTCACCCACAACCCCCTGTTAGGTAAGAGGGTAAATCTCCCTATCTCAGCCACTTCCTTTGGGTTATCTGCTGGCTCCACGCAGAAAAACAACGTCCTAACAGAAACACTTCATTAGGAGGCCCGAGGAGCTTATCAAGTGACTTACACGATCAGTCACGACATGGGCGGACAAAGCAGAGACGCGGGATCTTCAGAACATGAGACTCTCAGCCGCCACGGGAGGCAACCGAGGTGGAGCTTCCAATAAGTAGATGCTCTGAGAATTCATGATTTAACTCTGTTATCGATTTGTCCGAGGCTGATGTCCCTCTCAACGAACACAAAGGGCTGAACCTCTCCCAGTACGCTCCTCCTTTTCTGAGGTAATGTCCCTCGAGTAAGCGGCTCGCTTGGACGTGGACGTGTCCTTTGGCAGGGTACAGTGAGGGAGCGTCCCACCTCATGTCAGCAGAAGCCGCCTGACTCCCGCTTAAGCTCAGTGGGAGTTCCTGCAGCCGGTAGATGCATGTCGTTTCAAGGCTAAAGACGTCAAAAGGCCTAAGAGAAATGGAAATCTACATAGTAGCCTCGTGCCAC
Source organism: Macroglossus sobrinus (assembly GCA_004027375.1). Classification (NCBI taxonomy): domain Eukaryota; kingdom Metazoa; phylum Chordata; class Mammalia; order Chiroptera; family Pteropodidae; genus Macroglossus; species Macroglossus sobrinus. The sequence goes on from PVKZ01002098.1 coordinate 123,839, forward strand.
CTGTCAGATCATCGTAAGCATCGAGTCAGAGAGAACACCCGTGGCGAACTGCTTCATCTCAGGGACAAATGGTTAGGGGAAAAGGAACTTACTGGAAGGCCAGAGTTAGCGCCAACCGTCTCGCCACAGAATTTGGGACTTGACCCATCTCACCAGGCAGTGACGGTTATTTAGACTCGCCTCCTTGGCTGCAGCCTTCCAGCCTCTGTCCCTACAGGCCACTGAGTGGTTGAGTGAGTTAGATGATTATTTGGTTGGTTTACGAAGAACCTTCTTTGTGAAACACCACAAAAGAATGGTTTGAAAATGCCTGTATTTTAAGAAATTTTTACAGAAAACAGAAGGTGGTTCTGACACCTGTAGTATCTACAGATTAAAACTGATGGTGTCAACTGACACCTGTAGTATCTACAGATTGAAAGCCGGGCACAGCGCTGGTCAGAACTTTCCAACACAAGGTGGACGTGGCCTTAACCTTCAAGTAAAAAAGGAGAAAATGATCTGACAGTAAACTGACCTACTTTTTTGTGTTAACAAAAAAGAATGACTCTCAAAGTTGACTTACTAAATGGATTTTACTTACATACTGAAGTACTGCAAATAGTAATCTGAAGTAACAACTACCCAAGCAAACCGTGGAGACTCAAAGAACATTCTAGAAAGAATTATTGCTATGAAATGGAAGTCTGAGAGCGAGCTAGAGAGCCTATCATGGAAACTGTACGTTATTAGTTTTAAACATTTTATGTGGAAAATTCAATAGCACGATTGTATATTGTTTCAATAGTACAATGACAATAATATGACGAATCCTCCGTGTCCCTATCATCCCTCTTCAATGATTGTCAACACACACACATGCACGCGCACGTGCACGCGCGCACACACACACACACACACACACACACACACACACACCAATCTGCTCCACATGCCCTGCCCACATCAGCCCACTCCCGCCACGCTGAGACGAGTCCCAGACACCCTCTCAGCTCACCCGTAAATAATTCAGTATGTCCCTCACAACGATCAGGAGTTCACTGGGATTTTCTGGTTTAACATCATCACGACACCATGACCACATCTAAAAACTCCTCGTTCTTGAAGACCACACTCACTGTTGGAAGGGAGAACGCATCTTTTGAGAGAATTTCGAACACGTAATTTAAAACGCTTTATTGTGAAATGTTTTTAAATTAAAATGAATAGAAACATTCTGTATAAACAGAAATACATAATGATGAAGAATGCAGAACTGCATGCGATTTTTTTGTTTTACTTTTTAAAAGTTTCTTCAAACATACATACATAGCATTTTTCATAAGTATATCAATGTGGAAATATGAAGCTATTTGGTTTTTTCTCTCTCTTAGACCCTTTTTTACACACAGTGGTAATCCTTCATTCCAGTGTCTGCCTTCCTAATTTTTTCTCCAAGTTTGTGCCACTCCTCTAAGCCCCGCAGATTATGTGGCGAACCATGAACAGAGTCCTGTGCTATCTGAGCTTACATTCTAGAGTCACATGTCCTTACATAAATAATATGTATAGTGAACATATTAGACACGGTTTTCTGAATCTGAATTTCCTCATTCAGCTCTATAAAATCAACGTGCTGAGCTCTAGTCTTCCTCTTTAATGCTTAAAATACTTCAATATATCCCAGAAATTGTTTGGTCATTTCCTCCAAAATAATTGTTTCTTGCTTACTTTTTTTTTTTTTTTTTTTTTGCTACTATAGATATCCCTAAATATATATTATTGCCTCCTGGTATTTTTATTTCTATAGATTTGCTTCCTAGAAGTACAATTGCTGGGTCAAAGGATATATGTGATTTTATACCCAGAATATATAAAGATTTTTTTTTTAAAGACATGATGAAGAAGAGATCATAGAGAGGTATGCCAGAGTCGAGTGAAAGAATTTTCACAAAGGATGGATGAACGGCTGTGTCAGACACAAAGTCCAGGGCAAGGCTGACTCTTCTCTAGTTCTTTCTGCTTAAAAGCATTTAGAAAAAGATGTTTCTCTGTATTCTTAGAGCTCTACAATTTTACTAGAAAATGCCCAGATACATGCTTTTTCTCATCAAAGTGGGTTAGAGCCTGGTCAACTCTTTTGAAGAGGAGGCTCCAAGTGAATGAGAAATTATTTGCAAAACACATACCTGATAAACAGAGGTGTCTAACTCCTGGGCCGTGGACCAGTACTAGTCTGTGGCCCTGTAGGAACCAGGCCACACAGCAGGAGGTGAGCGGCAGGCCAGGGAGCAAAGCTTCATTTGTATTCACAGCTGCTCCCCAGTGCTAGCATCAATGCCTCAGCTCCACGTCAGGTCATCAGACATTAGATTCTCATAAGGGCACCAGTCCTTGGTGCCAAAAAGGTTGGGGACCACTGTGATAAAGGACTATTATCCAAAATATATGAAGAACTCTTCATTTACAACATTCAGAAAATGAACAACCTGATTTTAAAATGAGCCAAACAGCTGAACAGACACCTCATCGAAGAAGATATAAGGGTGGCAAACAAGGATATGCGAAGATACTCTGCTTCATATGTCTTCAGAGAATTGCAAATTAAAGCAACAATGAGATCTCACTATGCATTTATTAAAGTGGCCAAAATCCAGAAAACTGACACCACCAAATGCTAGCGAGGATATGGAGCAAGATAGTTTAGTGGTTTCTTACAAAATTAAACATACTCTTACTATACAATCCAGCGATGGCATTCCTTAATTTTACCCAAGTGAACAGAAAATGTATCTCTACATAAAAACCTGCACCCAGATGTTTATAGCAACTTTATTCATAATTGCCAAAACTTGGACTGTCTCTCAGTAGGTGAACAGATGATATCAACTGTGGCACATCCAGACAATGGAATATTATTCAACGCTAAAAAGAAATCAACCACCGAGCTATAAAAAGACATCAAAGAACCTTAAATGCATATTACCAAGTGAAAGAAGCCAATCTGAAAAGGCTACATGCTATGTAATCCCAACTATAAGACATTTCTGGAAACAGCAAACTATGAAGATAGTAAAAAGATGAGTGTTTGCCAAGGTCGGGAGGGAGGGTGGATGGATGGAGCACGGAGGACGTTTAGGGCGGCGAAACCACTCCATATGATACTACAGTGGTGGAGACATGTCGTTTCACATTTGCCCAAACCCACAGAATGCACAGCCCCAAGAGCGACACCCAGTGTGAACTGTGGATGTTAGCGGGTGACGATGTGTCAGTGCGGGTTCACTGACTGTAGCCTGGTGCCATCCATGGTGGTAGCAGGTCGGCTATGCATGAGGGTGGAGCGGGCATACGGGAACCCTCAGTGCTTCCTGCGCAGTTTCTTATGAACCTAAAACTACTCTTAAAAAAACAGTCCATTAAATGTTTTAAAAGGGGAAAACAAAGACAGGCTCAGGTTTGCTTCAGCTCGGGGAAGTTTTCTTTCATTGTCAGTATAACAGCTGCCTCCAGCTAACGGAACCTGGGCCCATTATGCTATGAACAGCTTAGAAAAAAAGGTACATACATGATTCTAGCAGGGTCCATTTCTCCACAGTTGGCTTTACAACAGTAAGTTATTTTCTCATCCTTGTTTTCAGTTCGGATTAAGTCATTTTAATTGCTCATCGAAATCAGAAGCAGTATGGGTCCTGGGACGAGAGCTGCTGAGCAAAAGGGCCGTGAAGCACCTGGCCTGGAGCTGACCCACCTGTGGCAGGCGACAGCCTTCACCTTCCAAAGCAAGGTGAAGGACCCTTCTCTGCCTGGGCCACGAGAGCAGCAACGTGCAGCTTCTCCGTTCTAAAATGTATCAAACCAGGGTTACGTATAATGCGATAAAGATACAATAACACCACTGAGTTGGAAACAGAAAGCAGATGAAAAGAGAAAATCAACGCATCAAACCCTAAGCGCTTGTTCTGAGTGGGCATTCAGAATCAGTACGAGCTGTCCGGTAACTCTGGCAGACAAAAGGAAATACGGTGGTTCTGTAACTGAGACGACTTGAGGAAAGAATGCACACTGGTTCAACAAGACTTTTTTCTGATAGATGATCTCCAAGATGCCTCTTGCTACAGAATCTGTAAGTACCCAAAGCAAATGGAATTATCTCGTTTCGTTTGGTTAGACTTGTCCATACTGCATACTTATTACTGACTGTAAACTTCACCTAACACAGATATCAAACTGACTCATGGAGAAATAATAGTCCTAACAGATACCTAAGAATTCAAAGTAACACAACTCTGAGCCAATGCTATACGGTGTATGGCAGTGGTCACAATCACAGGCTTTGTAGTCAGAAAGATTTGGGATTGTTATGAATATTAAATACATCCAAAAATGTTACCATAGAGCTTGGAATAGAGTCAGTTCCCAATAAACAATTATTTTACAGCATCTCACTTTGGCATGCTATAGTACCAGTTACAATCCAAACATCCCGCCATCTGTCTAGTAATCCAGGGACCAAGCATACCCTAGACCCACACTGCCTGGCTGCAAACCTTGGCTCCACCCTCTCCTAGCTGTTTGTCTCTGGGCCTCAGTCTCCTTACATGTAAGATGGAGATAAAAATGGTACCCACCGCACAGCATCGTAGTGATTGAATAAGTGAAGTGATGTAAAGCGCGGAAGGCAGTGCCTGGCACGTCATAAGGGCTATTGAAATACAGTCACGTGCCCCAGAACGTTTAGGTCAACAACTGACCGCATAGATGACTGAGGTCCCCCGGATTATAATGGAGCTAAAAACTGCTGTCTCCTAGCGACGTCATAGCTGCAGTAGCATTGAACCCAGCATTCCTCACGTGTCCGTGGTGATGCTGGTGTGCACAGACCTACCGTGCCGTCATACACAATGTGTATGGCACCTAACACTCGATGACGATAAACAACTATGTTCCTAGTCTCTGCCCTTACCATGCTAGACTTTTTATTGTTAGAGTGTGCTCTTACTAATTCTCTTCCTTCTTAAAGTTTGCTGAGAAACAATATGCCTTGTAATGCCGGCAGGTTCCTCACACGGCTGGTGTTTACCACACGTGTTGACGGCATCATTTCTCTTGGGCTTGATTGAGTCTCAGTTTTGTTCAGCTGCCTGCTGCACGGGCCTGTAGCCCAGGCCCAGTGGGCTGTGCCGCACAGCCTAGGTGTGCCGTGGGCCCTGCCATCTGGGTGCGTGCGAGCACCCCTGCGACGTCCATGCGACCACGAGATCGCCCGATGGGGCGCCTCTCAGCAGGTGCCCCCGCCGTTGTCAAGCAGTTCGTGGCTGTGTCAGCAACTATCATGCTTAGTTTCCAACAGAACAAAAACTGGGCCGGCGAATAAAATATATGTCCAAAATGCTGTATATTTTGGAAGCTCTTTCCCAAGAGGAAAAGGGCCAGGAATTGAGTGAGGCAGGAGCTTGAATAATATTTGCGTTTTCAGTGGAGTTTTTAGTTTTAGGCCCAATAAAATGTCCATATCCCAAATGCGGAGAGCTTGTGTCCTGCAGCTGAAACCACTCCCATATTTGAATAATTCTCGAAATAACCTTGGGATCTTACGGGAACATACAGAACTGTTCTCAGTCCTTCGTTAACAGACGATGCAATCACGTGGGACTAGACTCCATCTTTTTTCCCCAAAATACTTTATCTGCCACAGTTTCATCCAGAAACCAGCCAGACAGCTGTCACGCGGTGAGTGTCTAATCCACGAGAATGAACCGGGCGCCTGCACGAGAGCAGACCCACGCTACATCGGAGCCCACAGGGACGCGACGCAGTCCCCGCCACGTGTGGTCACCTGTCCGACACGGGTTCTCCTCCACGACTGAAGCCACCATCTCTGCCTCACACGGTCACGTGTGTGATGAAACCAGGCCCCACACGGGCCTGAGTGCAGCCGGCAAGCCAGCAGGCCCGCAGGCGGCCCTGTGGGACCTGGGAAGCTTCACGGTGACAGAGGCAACGCCAGGGAAGTGGCGTCCGGCCCCTCTCAGGGACGAGGGTCTGTTCCGAGGGTGGCAGTGTGGCGGGACCGGACAGCAAAGGACCGTCTTACCGAGACACAAGACGATGCATCCCGCTGTGTTGTTCCTACTGTCCCTGATTAACGCCATGAGCTGTCGGGGTCGCCGAGGCCACCGTGACAGGAAGTGCCAGAGAAGTGGGTGGCTTTCCTCTCTCATTGTTGGGTGACTAACAGAGCAGTGTTGTTTTGTTTTCTGGCGTCAGATTCTGCGAATATTTTAAGAAAAAACAAAGACCTTTTAGGCAACCCAAATCCTCTGTTTTTAAACTCCTCGGGAGGTCCCGGATGGGGGAGCAGGTCTACAGCGCGCTCCCTCCACCCGATCGAGAGAACGAGAACATGGCAGGACGCGGCTCCCACGCAGGACGGGGACACCGACCCCACTCACAACTCCCAAAGCATGACCTAAACACCCTCAGGAAAGGGAGCTCGTGGTTCTCACGTTCACCTTGGTCATCAGAAGAAAACAGAAAAAGAGATCTTTTGGTGAAATGAAACTCTGTGTGTCCTGGGTGCTTCCCAGCTTGGGAGGGGGGGCTCCTGTTGGGGTTCCTGCAGTGGGAGCTGCGGTAACTTACGAGACAAGGAAAGTCACCAAAATCAGGAGAGGCCAGCAGAGAGGGAGGCGGGGTACTGCCCGGATCGCTTGGCACCAGGCTGGGCGGACTTTCAGACCGTAAGCAACAACTAACTGAAGCAGGGCGGCCTGCGTTCTCGGAATCTGACCCTCGCAGTTGGGGGCGAACACATAAATTTGTGGGTCTCTAGAAGGTGACATGTGCTCATTCACAGAGAGAATTATGTTTAATCATTCAGCGCTATAAGAATTTCTACTAAAAACGGGGCTCAAGTCAAATGAACCCATTGCTGTAAAAACCACCATCTTCTGGCAGAAATATTCCTGTGTTCCTTGTCAGTTTCTAAGTTATCATTGCTTCTTCCCCAAATCACTTAAATTAGAAGTTTGATCTCTGCCCATCGGTAGGGCCTTAATCCTTCCCTTATTCTCTAAAAATGCCATGACATACCCAATCAACAAATATTTCTGCATGCATACCTAGGAGACTGAGCCAAGAACGGAGTAATATAAACAAAACCTAAACACATGAGGAGTTCAATAGCAATGCCAAACCATGCACTCTGGAGACACAATAAGAAATTTATGCTTAATGCTTAAATCGTAGGAAACAGAACTCTGGGTTTGGTGTGGATGATCAGCGATGCCGCCTGGGGGGGACCTCAAGTCTTGGGGGAGCCACGAGGATTGACTTGAGCCTTAAAAAATGAAAAGTTGGAAAATCCGAGAGGCTAGGAGCAGACATTCTGGGGCAGAAAAATGATGTGAGTAAAGGCAAGAAATCTGGTCGGTGTCAATGCAGTTTCTTAAAGGAGAGAAAGCTTCATCGCCTGATACAAGGGCCAACCCCCAATGAAATTCATAAGGAAGCGTTTTGCTGCCTCCCTCCCTCCCTCCTCTCCTCTGCTATTTCACTGCCCCAGGCTCCTGGCCTTCAGAGCCAGCTACGGAATGTGTAGAACCCAAAGCAAAATAAAAATGTAGAGCCTCAGGAGAGCAGAAAAATGAACCTCCCTTTTCCTGGGGCCCACCAGCCCAGCACAGGAGTAGTGGGTGACCTCAAGGGACTGCAGTCTCTGTGTGGGGACATACAGGGTACCTGGACCAGGAGTAGGTGAGAGGCTCCACTGCCAGCCCAGGGTAGGGCAGCCACCACCGTGCTCAGATTGAGACAGCAAAGGGCCGCTCCAGGAGCGGAGGGTGGCAGGGGGCCCAGGGAGCATGGGCCTCCCCCGCCAATGCCCCCAGGACAGAGGGTGGCAGGGGGCCCAGGCAGGGATGGAGTGGGCAGAGCTGGGCAGGAGGACCCAGGCCTCAGGAGGCAGGGTGCAGGCAACTGAGACTGTGTCCCAAGGAATTAGCGGGGGGCCTCCGTGCATGCCACGTTGTCCCCTCCGACTTCACCTACAAAACACACACTCAGATGAAATTATTAAGAATTTTAGGATGGCACCCACAGAGCGAGGACCTCTGTGTGCCAGACCCCGTGTGACTGCTCAGGTGTCTGGTCCGCGAAGCCAGCTCTGTTGTCACCCCACCGAGACATCTGTCGGACCTGGACATCTCGCCGTCCTGCACACTTTCTCGTCTAATCCCCACCCAGACTGACGCTACGATCACATTCTAGACTCATCTGAGACACTCATCCTATTGCTCCTTTCTGAGCGGGCGCCCCCACTTGTGCTTAAACTGCGCTCATCACGTGAGCCAGGCCTGCCCGAGCGTGTCCGAGCACCAGAAGCAAGACGCCTCCGCCTGCTCCCAGGGGGAATGCAGGACCTGAATGTGGCAGCAACCCCAAGTCCTAGGAAGAGGGGTCCCAGGACCCCCATCACCAGTGACCCGGCAAGGGCTTGCCGCCAGCGTCCACGGCGAGCTGGGAAGGCTGAGCTGGTGTATTCTCGTGTGAACATGAGTCACCCTTGAAAACCCCATGTAGCTGGGGGGACACTCTGAAAGGAGCTGGGGGTGCAGCCAGTTCCCTGGGAGGGAGGTACCAGCACCAGAGAAATACAGTCGGTGGTGAAACGATGATTTACTCTGACCCTTTGGGTTCATGTTTCTGGGGATCTGGAACTTGAAACTACGGGACAGGCAGAGATGGTAAAGGGTCAAGCTGTGCTTTCAATAACACAACATCTGTCATTTAACAAGAACCTTCTTAACACAGCTCCTTAACACAGAGGGGCGACCATGTGGGGGAACTCGAGGCATCGTTGCATTTTGGTAAGAAGGATCATTTTCTAAATAAACCTTTATATGTCATCAAATTATAGCCGAAGTGGCCTCCAATTACAGGAACATGAATGCAACAAGACACAGCATGACCCAGGCACAATTTTTGTCTCAGATAGAAGAAGAAACTACTTGACCCTATGGTAAAGGGTCAAGCTGTGCTTTCAATAACGCAACACGAGTGGGTTCTGAGACGGCCAGAACGGTGAACCCCTCAGCCTGTCACAAAGTGACATGTCCTGTCACTTCGTGATGGAAAGAACTGTCTACCAGTTAAGAGATGATGGACACAATCAGATCCTTTTCATGCAACACCAGGTGATTCGACGTGCAAAGCCCCCAGTGACCACCTCAGACTCAGCTCTCCCTGGCATAGTTTATAACTTCAAGAAGTCTCCCATTTTTCACCTCTCCTTTCCCTAACACTGCCAGGACAAAAGGCCAAACATCATATTTGGATAAGAAGTCCTTAAGAAACATGAGTATCTATCTTCCTCAGCTACTTCTGCTCTAGCTTTAACTTTTAGGCCATTTCATAGCTCCCAAGAGAAATTTTCACCACACCTGAAAGAATTCTAGAATTTTCCTTCCTTCCAGTTGTCCAGAGAGGAGAACCGGAGGCCCATTAGTTTCTTGAAAAAGGGACAAAGCCTCAACACAAGCGAAAAAATCCTGCTTCACGAGCCTGGGGTCACGTGAGGTGATTCCAGGAGGTGCAGCCAGGAATGCACCGGAAGTTCCAGAGGCCAGCTCCTCTGAGAAAGGCTCTGCGGGTCCCTGGGGTGCCATTCACCCACGACAACCACAGCTCAGGCTCCCCACGGCAGGAATAAGACACACCTCAGCATGCTGATTCTGCCGTGTTTGGCTGCAAAGACCTCTAAGTGATCTTAAAAATCCATAAAATAAACATATTGGGCAACAAATGCACTATATTATATGCTGAATCAACCAGATATCTCTAAAAGACGCCACGTTCTAAATTTCTAAAGGTCAGGACTTCAGTACATCTTGTCGGGGACACGGTTCGACCCACGGGAGGGGCACAGGAACAGAGGCAGGGGGCCGTGCGGGGCCCGCAGGGCGTGGGTAGGGGGATGGCAGCAGGGATGGCAGCAGTGATGGCAGCAGGGATGGCTTGGGGAATGCGGAGGGAAAGAGGAAAGATCGGGGCCGTGTTTTGTGACTACCCACAAGAACTTGGAGGGTGAGGGCACGCGAGCGGTCCAGAGCAACCTCTAGGACCCTGGAGAACACAGGCGGGAAGACGGCAGTGCCATTTACTGAGACAGGGAAGTTAAAAGAAGAATCTGGTTCGGAGGACAAATCATTAGCTGTATTTGGAACACGTTGGATTTGCAACGCCCCACAGGCCTGGCAAGGAAGGACGTGGAGTTGCACGTGGACATGCACGTTGGGTCTCGGGAGAGAGGGCGGGACTGAAGGCCCGAATCCGGACCTGAGCAGAGTTTTCACTGGCATTTCGTCATGAGTAGGACAGCTGGGCCTCTGAAGGAGGAACTACTTTTGAAATAAATGATAAAGACTATTTTAATCATCGAATATGTTTCTAGAGAGTCATTACTTGAAGCTTCACAGCTAAGTCTGCTGCTGGCTCGTTCCCACGAGGAGTCCGAAGGAGTGAGGTGGACGGGGATGGCTGGCTTTGTGACGCAAGGACTTCCCGCCTCTGAACCTGGCTGTCAGTCAAGGACAGGTGAACCTCGTCGTCATGACACACCTTTTCCACGTTTTGAACAACTGTTTGTTCTTCAATACGAAACAAACCTACAATAAAGAGTCTGGCTCCATTTTCTGAGGTTTGATGACTAAAAGCTTTTAGGCCTCGCCCCGCGCCCCCTGCACCCACATCTGGATGAGCTGATCAGAAAGCCCAGGGACTCGCTCCTTTGCCCTGGGGGGAGATTCAGTCCACACCACCCGTTCCCCTGCAGGAGACCTCACTGTGGCCAAGCCCCCTCACCGCGGCCACGCCCCCTCACCGCGGCCACGCCCACACTGCATTAAACCCCCATGCAGTCCCCCTTCCTCTCTCCACACATTTGCAGACCAGCTTGGGAAGCCGGCCTGAGCTCCCCAAAAGCTTCACTATGCGTGCAATACACTTGTCACACACCCTCGTGGTGTGGGTGCGGCATCACCAGTCTTGACATTCAGATCGAATTTTGGACGGAGGTCCATCCCATCTCTTCAGGAACCTGTCATAAAGTTCTGAACAGGACAGAAAAACAGCAGAATAGAAAAGATGGAAAGCAGTCTGGAAGGCCGATGAAACAGCGCCCCATGAGATGGCGGGACCCAGGTCCCAGGAACCCCAAGCCCAGTGCCCTTCCGGTAGACCCCGCCCCTTCACAGAGGAGCTCAGAGAAGCCGTTACCCCCAGAGCTGCACAAGCAAAGCAAGGGTTCCCGCCAGCGGGTAGCTGGCTGCGCTTGTAAAATTCTTTTCCAGTACAAATCGAATTCTAAATTTGAAAGAGAAATATTAATAAATTATAGAAATTCATCACACGTGCATGAGAGTCAGAGGATGAGTAGGGGAGGACAAAGAGAAAGGGTTATAAATTGTCGGCCAGAGTGAGTGGTACAAAACGACACCCTCTAACCTGGCAAAATGAGACAAATGATTGTATTTACCTGGAAAGCATATGTTTCTGTGGTTTGGATAGAATTTTCTCAAAACCACTTGCCATTCTCAGGTTCAGCCTTCTCAGCATCGATAACCTCTGAACACCAGCTACATCTTGATCGTACACCCTGTTCTGGGCTCACCTGGAGGACAGGTGCCCCAGACCATAGGAAGGCGAGAAAGGACCCTGGGAACTCTGAGTGATGAGTGGAAGGGAGGAGGGAGCTGGGCTGCAGCCCCAGCCCCATCACAGACCTTGGGGAGCTCACTCACCATCCTGCTTCCTGGATTTCTCCTCTAGAAAAGAGTGAAATTAAAGCAAATTTTCTCTAACGTCTGAAATCGCTATAGCTCCATAATCCAGCATCTAAATCCAAGGCACCAGCCTTAAAAGTGAGAAAAGGGGCTGGCAGGGCACGGGGCCAGGTTCGGCTCCCTTCCAGCATAAACCTGTGAATCCATCTCGATGAGATTCCAAGCATCAGACCCTAGAAGGCCTCCCTGAAGAATTCCTGGGAGACCAAGCACCCTGTTATGTCCAGGGATGCCGTCGGTGGGGGCCAGGCTCTCTGCCACACGCCCCTCTCGAAACCACACTGGTCACGAGGCCACCGGGAAATAACTCGATCTTTTCAGCTCCTGTGGATGTCAGACAGGTTTTCTCCACGGGAGCTGCCAAAGGCACTAAATACCCTTCTGCAGTTTCGAGTCGCTGCCCCACAAAAGAAAAATGAGACTAAACAGAAGAAGGGGCGCGGCAGGGCCAGCTAACATAACAGGGTGCGGGGCCGGGCTGAGCCCACAAAGTGCAGACCAGGAAAAGGCTGGTTTCCTCTCCGTTTTTAAGAGAGAAGCTAGGGAGAACCAAGAAGCAAAGCTAGGAGCGCTCTGAAGGATGTGTATGTCAGTGTTTTTCACATTATGCTGTTGGCTAGCCCGCCACCTGGAACATCTGTTTCTAGCTATGAAACTGCTCATGGAAAACACTCTGGCATCTGCTCCGCTCTCCCCTGGGTCCTCGGCAGTCCCCCCACCCACCCCCGCCCCCCACCTCTAGGACCCCATGGAAACCAGGACAAAGGTGGTGGTCCCCGGGGTGAACACTAACTGATCTGTGTTCTCCTGACCGAATTTAAGCCTCTGCAGGTCACCGGGAAGGCGCCGCTGAGCGGCGCCCGGGGTGCCAGGAAGGGAGACAGAGCTGAGCCGAGGCTCCTGGACCTCACGGGCCTCTCCCCTCTGTGCCAAACAGCACACGCCCTGAACACAAGCCACGCTCTTCCCCAGCGTGGACACGTGGCTATGCGATCAGCATCTCCCCGCTTCCCTGCAAGGGGAGAGAGGCCTTTCCCCCAATTTCTAGACCCTTTTTACCACCCCCTCGTCCGTGCAGTCGCCCTCCGCACGGAATCCGAGGACATGTGTGGAAGCTGCAGGGCATCACGCTGGGCTGGAACGGAGACGGCGCTCTCACTTCCCACCGCCAGACTCCCCCACAGGGTGGTCCTTCCCTCCTGCTAGTTACATCAGTCTGCGACACCAACCCATATGGGAAGGACACTCAGTCCTGGGGAGACGTGAAGAGTGAGAGATGTCCCTCTGGCGTAAGAGGAACCCATGGATAGCAGACCACCGCTGATGATGAGTTCCCTTTCCAGCGACATTGCCCAACCACCCCCCCCGCAACACACAAAACACACACACACACACACACACACACACGCACGCACGCACGCACACACGCCAGTCAGAAGAACAAGCCCGCAGTCCACAGGTGAATGACAGCTTCAGAACATTCCACAAACAAAGGCGGCCACCCTGTCAGTCCTGGGTGTCGCCAGGCTGCCGTGTCGGCCATTCTCCTGACATCCAACACGAGAAAGGAAGTGGACTTTAGTGAGGTGGGGGAGCTGGTGAGGAAGAGCAGGGGACCAGGGCCCCCCACAAACAGAGAGTTGGTAACGACAGACATTTATCTTCCAGTATTGAGGACTCTATAAACGTACCATAAAGAAGCAAACACTCTCCGGCTGCTGCCACCGGCTGACCTTTCTAACCTTTGTCCTAGGCCCTTCCCCATCCTCATGAGCAGTGATGACACAGGCGCTCTGGGGGCCATGACGACAGGCCTCTCTCCTCTCACGGAAGCTCACTTTCCACTCACCCACCTCTACCCACATTCAGAGAAAACAGAAAAGATCCACATTGGTTTCCACCCCCAGGTCCCGGCACAGAGCTCCTAACACCCTTGTAATCGCCTGAGTGATAATAGCACAAGCAGCATCTTCTGTTCAAATGAGGGGACTCTGAGCAGGCTCCCGGATGGAGGCTGTTCACCGGAGACCAAACCAGGATTAGAACCTTGGAATTATCAGCACCCACCCCCACAAACCTCTACAGAGAGAGGGGCTGGAAACGAAGCTAATGATTGCTCATGCCGACAGGAGGAAGGCTCCATGGCACCCCAACAACTCAAAGTTTGAGGAACTTCTGGGTTGCTAACGCATCCACACCGGAAAGGTGACGCACCCCAACTCCACAGGGGCCCTCCCCATGCACCTCTTCACCAGCTGTGCACCATATCTTCTACACAAGCAGGTGTCCATTGAGTTCTGTGAGCCACTCTGACAAATTAACCTAATCTCAGAAGAGAGTCGTGGGAACCTCCGATTTGTGGCCAAGCTGGACAGAAGCTGAGGGTCACCAGGGGACGTAGCGCTTGCAACTGGCGTCTAAAATTGGGGGCAGTCTCATGGGACTGAGCCCTTCACCTGCGGGATCTGGCGCCCTCTCCAGACAGATGGCATCAGAATTGAGTTACACTGTAGGACGCCCAGCTGGTGTCACAAAGAATTGTTTGGCATAGGAAAAACAACACACATTTGGTGACCAGAAGTGTCAGACACAAAGTGTGCTGTGAGTAGCAAAGATGACACACAGGAAGGGAGCACAGGGTGGGAAAACCGAGTTGTTCCCTAACTGCCACCCTCTTTGACTTCATTTTCAGGTGGCTCCCACCCTCACAGTCCCCACTGAACCATGTGACTGGAGATGGAGTTCACCCCACCCTCCCAGCCCAGTCTCCCCCAGCGGGGGGGACTTGTCACAGCCTTTCGTCAGACTCTGCTGACAACCAGTGTCACCCTCTTCAGAGCAGTGTCTCTGGCCATCAGAGATATTGGATCACATACTTATTGGATCACATACTGTATTTACATCTTTAATTTCCAAAACTTTAAAAGTCAGGAGATTTTTACGTGAAGATACTAACTTCCAGCCTATTTTGAAAAATCAAAAGCTACAGTGACACTGGATTGGCCTTTCCCAATGGCCACCCCCTTCAAATGAGCACCTGGGTCCCGGGGCCTGTGAGTACCTGCTGGCTTCACTCCCGTGACTTACCTGCTTGACCCCCACGGACGTCTGACAGTGCCAACTCTGCCATGGATGAAAACTTTCCAGGATACATATGAGTAGACTCTTTTTTTCCTCTTCGTGCACATCACAAACCTAACGTCCAGATGTAAGATTCACTTGTAAAGAGCAAGGGTATAAAATATTTGTACTAAATTATAAATTGTGAAGACAAAACTCACGATTTTGCATCGAGAAATACTGCTTTAAGCCTTTTCCTTTAGTCCTTGCCTCACCTGCCATAATTCTCAGAACTATGATTCAATCTTCCATCCATTCTTCAGGATTTTTATTCTTAAAGGGTTTGTTTTAAAACACTTATAAACTGACATACAAATTTTTGGCCACAGCATTGTCATTTTCTGCTTTTAAATCAAAATGGTATGGAAAGTACATCACGAGGAAATTTTGAACCTTAAGAAAATGCATATTTTAACACATGTTTTCAGTTACATTGGAATGAATTTAAAGCTATGGAGACCCAGCTTGGCACAGCGAAGGACCGGCCTGGTAAGCATCCCGCAACTGTAATCGTGTGATACAAACCAGCCTTCCAAACGGAGCCTTCTGAGGTCAGCTTCCAAATGTCATCTGGCCCACCCCGAACCTTTTACGAAAAGAGGAAAATATGTATTATCCATCCCTCAAGCTCATATACCAGTGAATAAGTAAGAACATGAGAGTCACCATTTCATTTGTCCCGAACGCTGCATCTCGGAGGCCCCAGCCTGCCTTCTGCCATCTTCCAGGTTTCGTTCCCCATTTGAAACAGAAGGGCCGATTAGGGCAAAACTTTGTTTTCCTCCATGTGTTGTCTTAGAAGATGGTTTGCTTTTGACACCCACCTAGGTTGAGTGAGAGTTTCCTGAGTCAAAAATGTCACCGTATTATTTTATGGCCGAATGTAGTATTTATTTTAATGTATGATAGACAGGAGTATTCCTGGGGCCAACACAAGACTCGAGGGACACTTGACCGGCTCGGTAGGAGCCGAATTAGTGAGTACCAGGGAGATTCCAAAGAGCCACTCTTCCCGATGAGTGACCGCCGGAACAGTCCTCAAGGGGCAGGCAGTTCCACGGAGAGCGCCGGGCCGCCCTGGAGAGCGAGGGCTCAGCTCCCAGCCCTGCCTCCGAAAAGGGCAGCTCTGCTAAATCCATCTTAGTATTAGTCTACTTCAAGTGATGTTTCATTTTATGAAAAATCTGATAGATAAAAGGTTTGAAAACCACTGCTTAAGGGCAGATGACGTTTGGGCAAACTGAAATGCCACCACCACCACCACCCAAAAACTAGGTTTTTTAATAAGTAGCATGCATGGCCTAATATAACTAACCTACACTCTCCAAACTTATTTGTGTCCCGAGTTTAGCAGTGGAAATCCAGATAGACACGTAGTCTGCTCCTATTGAATGATTGCTACTAGGCTCACCATGGCAAGTTCACGTGGCATCTTCAATCAATCGTATAACTTTGAGCTTTTCACATTTTAATCATGAAACTTCTGTCATAAAGCTTAGGAAGGATGACTGGCATCCAGAAAAATGACATGAACAAAGATTCTACACATCCGACTCGTGTTCAGTTCACATCTAACACTCGAACCATCATTGTAATGAAGAAAATGTTGACAAAGGTCACATACATTTGGATTTCCAATCACGTATGCAGCCCACAACCGACAACATGAGAACGTTTGGTCACTCCCGCGTTGCACAACTGACTTACCTGTTATAAAGGTGAGTCCCCCTGCAAGCTGACCCAGCAAGTCATTCTCAGCCACTAGCTCCTTAGGTAATGGGCTAAGCGAAACGCTGAGCTCAGAGCGCTAGGGGAACGGGACATCTCTGGGCAATGGGACCCCACTCTAAGCCCTACAAGCATGTCCCTCACATCTAAAACTAGAACTCACCATCGAACGAGTTCAACTCTGCTTTGGGGAACATCTCTACTGAATATGCAAATTAAGACTGTCTTGGAGTGTCCTGATTATACACTTGCCAAAAGCCCCGAGTCCCTGTGGAGGTGTGGAAAGCAGGAAGTGGGACAAAGATGGGGGAGCAGGGGAGCTGAGCAGACACACTTCGCTGGCCTCACCACTGGTCCGCTGTGAGCCCTGAGCTTTACAACTGCTTCTCACAGGTGGTGAGATTGAAGCCCGAGAGGTCGCTGGACAGGTGTTGGCTAAGCTGGGAGAAAGCCTGGGGGCCGCTCGGGAACGCGGTCGAGATCTTGCGCTTGGAGCCAGATCCTAAAACTATCGCATAACTCAGAAAATTCTATGTGGTTTTTCTTCGGGGACATCATATTTCTCACTTCGTTTTCCTTTTTGCATAACATGTGGGTTTCTTTTGGACATTTCCGATCTGACCGACCACCACTTAATTCTGTAAATATTTTCAGATCGACTTTAACAGATATTCCCCATACACCACGAAGAAGCAGTAACATGCACATGAGGTGGGTTGAGAAGAGGTGCTAATATTTAAGAGTACAGGACAAACTGAGGCCCGGAGGGTGACCACCGCCAGGGTGACAATGGATGGGAGGCAGAGGCTATCAGAAGGGGGAGCCCCATGCGGGCCCCTTTCCCAAATCTCAGCCGACCACCAATCACAACTTGGGTTTAAGGTTTTCACGTTCTCGTCACCAGGAAAGATGAGCAAGGAAAGATTACATCTTGCCGCTCGTTAAACCCGCCCTCTGTGCTCACAGTCTCTCCATCCAGGGTGCACACGAACATCCAAGCACCGACCGCCGGGCGTGCGGCGTAGCTGTCTGCACGTAACTAGGGAAGAGTCATGTAGTGTGACTTTCTTGAGTCATTACATAGAATTATGAAAACTTTGGCACCAAGGAAACAAAGTTTTTGGTGAATATCCAAGGGAGAAAAGATATCAAAATGTAAAAATTCCATTTTTTCCTTTATTCTTCCATTTCATGAAATCATTTGTTTTTCTTCTTTTTGTCTTCCATCCGATGATCATTTATTTAGTCATCATGTCCCCAGTGGAGGAGCCAGAAGACTTCAGACTCTACCATGAGGGTGGGAGCTGACATATAATTTCCAGGCATCCATACTGGACCCGAAAGAGCTGTCGAGATGCCTAATTGCCCCATAAGTCACATATACAAAGCCATGAATCCTTACTTCCTGGATCCAGAAAGTGAATTTTGTTCAAGAAAGTCTTTCCAACACCATACTTAAGCAACTTCTTCAGCTCAGCCAAACGCCAGACACATGAGGCAGGGGCCTGAATCCCAAGGGCTGGAGGTGACTGCAGAAGCGAAGCTGAAAACCGGAGAGAAGGCAAGAGGGGCCACTTCTCACTGGCTCTGAGCTCCCAGGCACATAGGTGTTGGGTCGCAAAGAGGACACGGGTGAGTGTTGTTCACGGTCAAAGGGAAAACAGAGCAGAGCAAATGAAATTAAAGAAACCAAAGTATCGCCACTTTCTCCCATCACCCTCAAGAAAATATGCTTTATTTTCTGGTTTTGTTAAGCAAAATGCTTCTATAGCTAATGCTGCATTTACTGTCTTCATTTCCCTTTTTCCCACGGATATTTCAAGTCTCTGGATAAATTTAATGGTGCTAGACCAGTACAATGAAACCAAACAAGTATGTATATTGGATACCAGAAAAGGGGAAGTTATTAGTTGATGTCTTCATAAACAGTAGCACCCTAGGAAAGGTGGAGAAGGAGAAAAGCGTGACTGAGAGCACATCAGAGAATTCCCTTAGCTCCAGAGGGGAAAAAGAGGGGAAACGAGGATGAAGTGATGAACACCTGGGTAGAGAACATGCTCTAGATCACTTTGTTATCCCCGCATCTCCCCGGCCAGTGGCAAGCAGCCAACACTCGTTCACGGGGGTCCTTCATCTGCCCAGGCAGGGCTAGTGTACTTCATCTAGTTCAGCATCATCTCTGAGGAATAACGTTTCAGTGTAAAACAAACAAACAAACGACGACGGGTCATCCTTTTCAAATATGGACAAAGTACAGGGTGGAGATGGAGACTTTGCAAATAAAAGCCAGATTTCGGCATCTTCTGTTAAGAAGTTTTTAAAAGATGACCTCAATATGTTTTAATGAGCACTCGGCAATCAGTATTTCTTTCATTCTTATAAATACAACGATAGCTCCAAAACTGTGAGCCTCTGATCCCAGTGAGGCTGTGAGTTATTACGGTCAGGCAGGAAATCCCCATGTCTATAGACTAAATAATAAAGAAAGAAAGTGATATAGGTGTCACTTTTTCAAATGTTTGCAAATGCTTTATAAATAATAAAATACAACTTTTTAGAAGCATTACTAAATACATATCAGCTTTAATATTTATATTTTTTCAATGATTTGACATAGAAAAATATAACTACCATAAAACAGAGTCACTAGAAATACCATACTTATTTTCTTTCAATCAACTAATTCTGATTCTGAGTTCCCATCCCTCTGGATAAGCAGGAAATTCAATCTGTTTTTCTCTGGGTTTCCCTCGCCCACACGCAGTGCTAGTGTTACACCATCCATTCTCATCTGTTTTCCCCAGTGTTTTCGTCAAGTGTGGGATCTTCAGTGGGCCTGGGTATCAGGTACTTGGGTGCCAGTCTTACTGGATGCTACTCACTGCTTCTGAGGGCTGGACCTGTAGGAGCAGGATCACAGAGCCCCTCCTACTCTAGACTTCAAATACAGAGTAAGTAAAATATATAAGGGAACAAACTCGATATTTCTATCAATTATGCTACTATTATTTTGTATCACTCAGGGTCTAATTAGGAGACAGAAACCACACAATAAGTTTAACAGGAAAATTTTAACATAAAGAACTATTAACTATCATAGAGGATTAACTATTAAGGATTAAAGGATAAAGAAAACTCCAAAGAATACCTAAGGAATGAAAGAGCAAACTTGAAAAGGAGAGCACCCTCCTCCCCAAGGCTGGGATCCTGATCTCACTGGAAAAGGTGTGCTTGCAGCCCACAGGAGGGTGGGAAATTCTCTGGGCTCAAGTGACCTACAGTTGGTCCACACTGGCCGGGCAAAGGTTGGAAGGCAGGGTAACACGGGCTGAGAGGGGAAAGCTGGAAGCCTCCCACTGGGGTGCGGGTGGACCAGGCTACAGCCTAGGCATCCCAGCTGGGGTTGGCAAGAAGGAAACACCTTCCCCCAGCACCCCAGCCTGTGGGAGGCTCAAGGCTGAGAAGCTGACTACTAGGGTGCCTGTAAGACTCACTGAGAGATTAACCTGCAGGGATACTCCTGAAACTCAACGGAGGGGGAGCCACAGGGTGTCTCCCATCCACACCACCAACTGCAGGCAAAGGAATAAAGATTTTTTTTAAGAATCACACAAGAGAAGAGGAAGTGACACCCAGCCTTCCTTACTGTCAGTCTAGCGCCCTCTACTGACAGCGCTTAACGACACGGCAGCTGCAAAGGGAAGATGCTTACAAGGTCCATCTCTGTCATCAGGCAATGAAGGGCGGATTAGTGCTGAGAGATAAGATATAACTGGCAATAAAAAGATAACCATCACACACATGTTTTGTGTTTCGACCAGGATCTCGGGCTCAGCGCTCATGATCAACACCAGACAGCAGTCAGCTGCCTTCCTCCCTGTTATCTATTTCCAAGACCAGAGTTCCGTCTCTGGTAGATGTCATCTCTGTGGACCGTGGTTCCTGCCTTCCCAGGCAGACCTAGAGCAGAGACTCCTGTTTCCTCTTCCAGGATCAAGTCCTTGTGTCACCCCTCCCCCAGAGTCCAGCCTTGTCACCTGATGAACAAACACAACACACTCAACAACCCTCCAATGTGAGGATTAAAAGACAAAGGCTACAAAAAATTACATACATCGCCTACTCAAATTGTCAATGACATTTTCATAAAACTCATTTTTTGGTACAGTCACATATGTAAATGTCACTTCTAAAAGCAGTTCACATGCTGAACTACATGCTTCTCTGACAAGAAATAAAACTGAATTATGTTGAACTACTGCAGTCATCCGCAAAGAACATACTTCATTACTACATAGTATAAACCTGCCTTCCCAAATGTATCAAATTAGTTCCAGTAGAAATAAATTAAATTTGGCACAATTTACAATTTGAATTAAAAGTCTTCATTGAGATTCAAGATGTTTATGAATTTTACTGAGAGAAATAAATATTGTAAATAAAGAGAAAAATATTTGCAAACAACACACTCCTATACCATGAAGAGTAAAAATTAAGATTAAAAAAATAAAATTAATGTTTTCAACAAAATTATCAGAAGCAAAATACTTAAATAATTTTCCAACACTATATATATATTTCATATATATATATATAAAATAATGAAAAAGGACATTTCATTATGAAAGAGTCAAGAATGCCAAGTACTTCAGAAGGAAGAATGAAAACCTTCTGTGCCTTTCTGAAGAAGAGCTGGCATCCAAGGAACATAATCAAAAACCTTCTTGCAGATGACAGCACTTCGCTCAGTGTCTGACACATAGCAGCCTCTCAAAAATATTTGCTGAACTGACCGGAGCTGAAAACCTAATGCATTTTGGCAAACTGACTTTGGTGTATGTAATCATATTTGAAGATACACACACTTATGTGTCCAGTCTGCCCAGTTTTATCCACAGGGTTCCTTCCATGCTTGCCGATTCTATGATCGGCTAGCTCTGCTTGGTTAGAGAGAACTGCTCATGGCATGCGACTGGAATGGCTCCTCTGTGTGATGTGCATGGTGGCATCTCCAGTGGAATGTCCCCCGAAGCCCAGAGACACCAGGGCAATTGCCTGGGCAGATCAGTGTGAGTTGATGGAGAGGACGGAAGGTAGGAGTCTTTGCTAAACTACAAAGTAGACAGAATGTGGTGAGCATTGCGGAAGCTGATCCCAACCCCATCTAATCAACAACCTTCATGCACACACATGCAACAGGCTGAGAGGCACAGGATGCTCACCACCTGGACCAAAAAGTGCATCTAGTCAGCAGTGGGCATAGTTAGAATATAGGTAAAAGTCTAGACCCCTCAAAGCTTTACCCATCTATGGGTACAGACAAGGTCACATCAATTGTAAGAATTCATAACTGCACTGGTCCTGGCCTTCGACTGCCAATTTGAGACCCCTTCATCCTCCAGCCCTGCCTGATGCCCCTCACTCCTCTCTTGCTCTTTCCTCCAGCATCCTCCACCTCCATCACGTGCCCTGCCCCAGCTGCACGAGAGCGCTAATGGCACTTAAACTGTCCTCACGCAAAATGCTGCAGGATGCCTTACTCCCACATGAGGTGCATGTGGGCGAGATCCCTAGAGATTCCGTGTCTCTCCACATCTTACAGAGATCGCCAATGCACCTCCCGTGACCACGACAGGGAGGCAAGCCATGGCACGCGCGACGAAACCTGGAAGCACCTCTCCCCTGCAGTGATGGACACTTTCCAAGCCGAACTGGCCCTTCTCGGGCTCCAGCAAACATGCTTGCCTCGGCCGCTCCCAACATCGGTTTGACACGCCCAAACCCCAGTGTGATCGCAATCCAAATTCTATCCCGGAGGGCTCCTCACGGGTGGGGGTTTCAAGAAGGGGCTGAAAGGACTGGCCTTCTCTCCCCCCATCCACCCCACAATCATCATCAGTACCCCTCCTCCATATCCCATAACAAGAAATATCATCTCGATCTTGAACTACGCAAGTGCATCTGCAAGACGAGCCCCCAGCAGTGCTCCTTCCTAGCTAGACAGCCCTCCAAGGCACATCCTACAGAAAATTCTGACACCTCCGCCTCCCAGTATTCCCGCCCTCTCCCCCACAAAAGAGGCTGCAATGGGGCCTGTCCAACTCGGATGATAGATTCGAAGAGACACATCTCAGTTACTCTTAGATTCGAACGAGGGCCCTCAAGTGCCTATAGCCTAAGTGTCCTGCCACCCACGCCACCACTAGACACTTTCTGAACCAGCAGGAGGCAGGGACACAGCGTTCTCCTGAACTCTCACTCCTTACCTATGCTGTTTTCAAGGTGAACTTTTCTAATAAGAATTTTATGGTAATAAAGAACTGGGGAAAAAATCGATATTTAAAAGATAAGAATTTAAAAGAGTTGCTCACATCTGAATTTCCACTTGGGATGTTTAGAGATGCATCTTCCATGCAGAGCAAGAAGAATTTGGAAAAACGGTTGCCTGGCTTTGATCCAAAATGAGGACCTGAGTTATTTGGAAAAGTTTTTGGTTACACTGGAAGGGTTTAGGGTTGTTTTGTTCAGTTCGAAGGGCAGTGGTTTTGTTGGTTCATCGGCTGGTTAACATTTTAAATCACGAGAACTAGTTTGGTTTTGACAGAGTGACTTTGCCCATAGAGAAGTCCTTACAAAAGCAAACAAACTCAGTGACTCAGGACTCAGAGACCAGAGGGGAATATAAAAGATCCAACCATCCCTGTCCTCTAGCACAAACACTGAGGGACTAATTTCCCTTGGAGTAGTCTAGAGAAAATGAAAAGAAAGGGAGGGAGGGATGGAGAACGGGAGGGAGGAAAGAAGGAAATAAAGAAAAATTGGTTTGTGGGGGTTCACTTTGAACAGGGATGGGGGGACTTCTCTAAAAACATTACTAATATATGCATATATATATATAATGTTCCAAAAGCATAAACAGATGTTGGAGGAGGATTAAGAATTTAGCAATTTGCTCTTTTAAAACTTTAGCTGTGTATAGATCTCTGTTTAGGAAAAATAAATAGAAAGAGGGAATCGGGTCTAAATTTGAAATAGACAGCTGGGTGGTATGGGCAGAACGTTACAGTGATGGTAGAGTTTCCTCTAAACACAGAGAACAGACTTAGAATTGTACATTTATACTCGGCAAAGAAATAAGAGCACAGCTGTTAACACTCAGATTTGAAACGCATTACTGCTTTGGGATTTACTTTTTACTGGACTTTGCAAATTGCTAAAACCAGGACTAATAACCATTCTCTTTGACAATGATTTTCTTCTTTGCTTAGAATGCAGCCCTGTGAGAATGGTGCTTCTCAACCTCTTCTGACCCCAGAGAAGTCCTTACCCCAGCAGTCAGCCTTTGGAAAAGGAGAATAAGAACATCCTTAGCACTGAGCACCACACAGAGGATCCAGCATTTAACTAGAGAATCAAGTGTCTTTATCCAAATTCTTCCACTGATCTGAGTAAAATGGAAGAAAATAGTGATACCGACCTCCTAGGGTAGTCGTGACAGTTTTAGGCACACAACTCGGAACTTGACACACGGCAGGCATTCACTCAATGTCCTCTCTGACTTTACTTTGCATGCCTGGCCACTCTGTTTTAAAACTTTGCAAGACCATTCTTAGCATCTTCCAACGCTTCTACAAGTGTGGACAGTCCCAGCAACCAGAAGCTGCAAAATTCTCATTATCCTGCGATGCTATCTATCCCACAGGAAAGTCAGAGATTCACCATCAAGGAGAGCTTTAAGCAATGCAGAGGCACACATCTCTCTAAACGAATCATCCAGAAAAATATCAAGCAACTGTCAAATAAGTGTTTTCTAAACTTCATCACAACTACTTCAAGCTTTGAAAGGGGAAAACCCCTTTTTCTCAAAGAAAATAGATTTGTTAAAAATCAGATCCCATCAAAAGTCTCCTATCTTAATTCCTAATAAAGAAAAGAAAAACAGTAAATTCTTCTTTTTAAAGTCATTCCATAAAACAAGGTCAGACATTTGAAACACATACGGTGAAATTTCTTTTGCATTTGCACAAGTTTCTTCTCCTTATTTACCTAAGGAAATATTTTCTTCCATGGTCCATTAATATGTTTGAAAGAATGAAAAATAAAAAAATAAATAAAAAATAAAAATAAATGTATGAGTCAAAACAAGAGAGATAACATGGAAATGCAAATATTTCATACACTGTTGCAATATGGTGTATAGATGGAGGATTTTTCTTCCCTCTACTTCCTCCTCACTGGCCAGATTTGAGCTGTAATAGTTTCCATTCGAGATCCACAGTAATTTATCAGACTGTCAAGTCCTTCACCAGCCTGCCCACTATTATACATCCCAAAGAACTGTGGGGACATCTTATAAGCAGATGACAGAAGACCACCAGGAGTGTTCTATAGACAAAGAAACACCTTAGACGTTAAGTCCTGCTCCTCAGAGACTCTGTCCTATGCTATTCTGCAAACAGTTCTTAACTTTTCTTTTTGTAAATATTCATTTTAATTCACTCATCTAAATTATGAAAAAAAGTGCATCTATATTTCCAGCTTTTACAGTATTTACAATAGGAAAAAATAAAACCACCCAAATATACAAAAGCTGAAACATGTTTAAATTATGGTATGCCATCTATGGCCATGCCACCCTGAACAAGTCCAATCGTGTCTGATTTCAGAAGCTAAGCAGAGTCGGGCCTGGTTAGCACTTGGATAGGAGACCATCTAGGAAGCCCAGGTGCCATAGGCATAAAAAATTTTTTAAAAATAAGGGATTGTAAGCTGAGAAGATCCTTGCAATCTGTGAGGTCAATCAAGTGTTGCCTCATCTAAAAAAAAAAGAAGTTAAATAAATAAATAAAAATAAAAAATAAAATTAAATTATGGTATGCCAACCCAAGAGACCACCATGAAAACATAATGATGGTGAAAAAGACTATGGAAAGTGGAATAATCCGAGCTCCTCACATCTTGGCCACAAGATCTGGATACACAGGCAAATTAACACAGACAACGATTTACTGGTATTACATTACATTACATCACATGTTATACTCAATGCCTTTCCTCTCAGTACAATGCACAGGTAAACTGCATTGGACATGGAGCATTAAGGCACCACATCCTCCCACTCCTATATCTGCAGGTGACACATTGCCTCAGGTTAGTGGTGTCTCCCATTTTTGTTGACTAATCCGTGCTTTCAGAACGGTTTAACCCAGAAGAAGAAATCAAGGGCATTCGCATCTAGCAAGCATGGAGCCTTCTCCCCTTGGCCACACCATCCGTTCTGGTTTGGCAAATTAACCATCTAATCATTCTGGAGTAATGCGGTGACATGCTCTCCTGCTGGAACCACTCAGTGACCTTCCCCAGCCCTTTAAGCGCAGGCATTAATTCCTGGTCACTTAAAAGCAGTCGTATATGTCAGACCATTGCTGCATTACCAGACATCAAGGGCCCGCCGTCTGTGGACATACCTGGGCATGGTCGGAGCACTCCCCAGGGGCCTTTCTGCTCTAAGGACCAAAAGCTTCCTGGAAAAAGACTCATCTTCAAGAAGGAATCGGCGTTTAGAAGCTTGAGTCAAGAAAAACTCTTTTAGGTTAAAGGGAGGCATAGTTATAAGTGCAGCCTATCTCTCTGATGATCCCCCAAAGAGCACCCCAAGAATCTGTTCTCCTGGGCCCTAAAGAGAAGGGCTATGAACAAAATTGACATTTTTCTGAAAAATCTCGGGAAGACATTGCGACACAGTCATGCCATCTTAAGATCATGTGGCAGGGTGCAGCCTAACTATGGTTGCACCAAACCTTCGCCCCTATCGCCCGGGCTCCAAACGTCCTCAGGTGTTGAAAATTAGGAAACACGAAGACCATCTGACCGGCAAAACCTCAGGAGAATCACACTACAAATGTCAAGAAATACGTAAGATTTCCCTACATAACTGATGAACTGCAAAATTGCAAACCACTCCCTGCCCCTGCTCACACACAGTCCACCGTCGTCACCTCAGGAGACACTGTGGCTTCTGTATGAGAAGGGGTGAACAGAACCCACAGACAGGACGACCACGTAATTTAACATGCACTTCGGGGGAACACCAAAGAAGTGAAGAGCATCGTCGAAATTCCACCAGGACTGTCCCCAGGTGAACCAATGATCTGACCACCTGTTTCTCTCACTTTAGCCTTTTGTTCCAATCGGGTTTCTATCCAAACGCGTGCTCTTGCTCCTCTAGATACATCTTCAACCACCCGAAGCAAAAACCCAGGTTTTCCAAGACATCTTGGCGAACCCTGCCAATACCGGCAAATCCTACCTAATGACCTTAAATACGCATACACTTGACCTTTCCCACCTGCACCCTCACTTTACAGAGCTTCAGGGGGACGTTCTAAAAGATGCAGGTTATCAGCCACTCAAACCATCCTACCTTAGAGAGCTGCCTCTTGTTTGTTCATAAAAACAGCTACTAAGTACCAGGCACCCTTCTAAGTACTGGCTGATAATGCTTTTAACCCATTTCCTGGTTAGGAAGGAAAAGAAAAAGGGTAGCTCGCTGCCAGTGTTAATTTAATTTTACATACACATGCTCTTTGAGGCTGTAAATCTGACTGGTTTACAATGTGAAAATAAAATAGAAAAACTGTTCTCGGAGTTATTTCTAAACAGATCTTGTTTCTAATCCTAATGAAACAGAAATGTATACATAAATCGGATTCATCAAATGCATCTTCGGCTAATGACTGTTCAAGAACGATGTTAACATCACACATAGAAATGCTACGTTTTCTAGGATTTGACATTTTTAGCTATTGAGAATGACTATATTTTGTACATGGGAATACCACCACTAAAACCAGAATGCTATAAATAGAATGATGTCATTTGTTTCCAAAGATTATCGATATACTAGAGCGATGCGAAAATAATAACAAAAGGGAGATATTTCGTGGCAAACTTTGGGGGTGAGGTTAGGACTGTAATCCATAAGTTATCTCAAGGTAAACGCTGCAGCCACAGGTGCTGCCGGCGAGTATTCTCGGGCAAACAGAAAAATGGGATAAAAAGACAGGCCTATCACGGAGATCTTACACTCAGTGAGGGAGACAGACAATGAGGAGTGAGCACTGTGAGACTTCCTGGCTGAGATACTACCCCCCCATCTGGGGAGGATGGAGAGTCCACTTCAATAAGAGAGGTCAGGAAGGATGTGTCTGAGGTGACAACTGACCTGACTGCAGGACAGGCACCGGCCAGTGTGACAAGCCCCTTTCATGGGTCAACGTTAATTTTGTTTCCGACTTTTCCTGTTTCCTCCCAGTTTGTGGAGACCATATGTGTTAACAGTAGTCTAAGTGACCCACCTTGGTTTTCTCATGAAACGGAAATAAGAGACAAAAAGCAAAAGAGATTTCCACCACATGTGCAAGAAAACCATGGTGAGTGGAATAATCACCATCAGTCAGTATCAGACGGCCGGGGTCCCTGGCTTGGGGACCAGTAAAGGAAGAATACACCCAGCGACAGGCACTCGCTGGACTGAGCTACCAAAGGACTTTCTCAGGGCACCCTTGAGCTCATTTTTATGCTAACGCTAGACTGAGAGGCAGTTATCGGAACCCACAATATTCCCAGCATCATTCCTAGCCTCCATCGGCTCCTGGTCCCACTGACCAATTCATTCTTGAGGTTAGGTTATGCCTAGTGTTCAATATTTATCCTCCTTGCTGGCAGTTTTACACTGAGATTTCTTATTCCGCTGTCCTGGGCTAATGAGAATAATCAAAGCCTGTCTCTTACAAACATGAGCCACAAGTTGTTAAGTCAGCCTCAAGCTGGTTAGGGTGCTTATCATAAGCTTTTCATGGTGCCCCTTTTTTTTTTCCAAACTCCGGGTCAAGATTGCTGCACTCCGCTCAACTTTATGTAACATGTGATTTTTGGAAATGTAACAAAAAGAAAGTCTGAATATGCTTTTTTTAGACAGGGCTCAGCAAGAGCCAAAGGAAATGGAATAATGAAGCCTGTTTGGCTATTCAGGCCAGGTTTGTTACCATGTCCAAATGTGGCTTTTGCCTTTTATAGTATTTAGATCATATCTTTGACTCATGTTCCATAAGAACTGATTTGATTTATCCATTATAGCCTATTCCAATCCCCACTTCCTTTCTTACTCACTCTTTCTGTGAACCTTTTGCCCAAAGCCAGTTTGTTATAATGGCATATTTGATGGGACCACTGTTCACAGATAATTTACCCAATTGTCCTTTGTTAACTCTCTTTTGATTGCTTTCAGATGTTTTTCTCCTACTTGTCAAGATAGGTAATATATTTTATACTCTTCTACACATTAAAATTTGATGCCATATTATTTGGATCCTCAATAAAGTGGCTTTTTTTTTTTCAGGTATTCTTACCACTTGACATCCAGGTAATGCCCAATAATAATAGAAAACTCTTAAATGGCACTTACTATATTCCAGGCATTGTTCTAAGCACATTGTACTTATTAATTTATCAAATCCCAACAACCCTAAGAAGTAGGTATTAGTATAACTCTAGTATAGAAGAGAAACAGTGTGCTTTCCAGAAAGGAGAACTCCAAGATCAGGAAGACGTAGTAGATAGCTTTGAGCCAGAATGCCTCAAGAATAAAATGGAAAATATTCTGGCATCAGAGACAGTTCAGCCACTAAGATGACTCGTTCTTTTGATTTTTCAATAGCTTTCTGTACTGTCAAATAAAAGCAATGTTCACTCTTAATCAGCCATTTAGCCAAAATTACCATTTTTTAACTAAAATTGTTAGCATGGCTAAAATAGTCACACAGATGGAAAAGCACAACATAGGGAACTTGCTCAATAACATTGTAATAACTATGAGTGGAATCAGGTGGGGGGAGCACCTTCTAAGTTATATAAATGCCTAATCACTGTGCTGTGCACCTGAAATTAATATGATAGTAAATACCAACTGTAATTGAAAAATTAAAAAAGAAAAAAAGAAGTGTTAACATGTCTTCCTTAAAATTCTAGTGACTTCAGTCATGAGAAATTTTTATATCACTATTTTAATGACACACTAGCGTTGGCCTTATTTTACAGAAGAAACACACGCAAAAGGCAAACGCGGTGTTACCCTGGCTAAGATGGACGTAAATAAATAAACACGCCCTGCCTTTCAAATCAAACCCCTTCCTGAGATGGTGCTGGGGTACAGATATATTCCAGGATTGACATATCCTATAGTCAGCAACAGTATTCCTAAGCACTGTTAAAGACAAGGCAGCAGGCCAACACGTAGTCAAATGAGACTTAACTTAATTACAGTTTTGGCTCCCCAGAAATGGAGTCTTAAACCAGCCAATCAGGAAGCGCTGTTCAGCATTAGTTAGATAATCTGCCAGACAAACCCCTGCAATCCCCTCTAAGGAAAATTACCTTGCAATTACCAATCCGCTTTTTTGCCTAGAACGACTTCCTTATTCCTTTATCCTTCTGCCTATAAAGTCTCTTGCCTTTTATGGCTCTTAAGAGTTCCTTTCTCTCTTCTATATTTGATGGTGCCTGATTTATGTCTAAAGCCAATCACATATTTAAATTTTACTCACTTGAATTTTTTTTTGGATAGCACTTACTATTCAACTAAATTACACTCCATTTGTGGGTGATAAGGACCAGACGTGATATTCCCTGTGCAAATATTGTACTTATTCCTAAAAACCACCGCAGGAAAGCTGTGTGAGTTGTGAGAATCACCGATTCCAGTCTTAGAGCCCCATAAGACTCTCACTCGTTTCCATTATAACTGAGCTCACATGTTCAAATACGGAAGCAAGAACGAAGCCACAGAATCTGCATTCCTTCCATGGCGGTCCCTCTGCCACCACACGCTCAGCCAAAGTTCTCCCTGAGGATACCGGCTTCTGCTGGAGACCCCTCCCCATCACCCTTCCTGCTCAGAACACTCAGAAACCCGAGGCATGTGACTTACCCGCGAAGAGATGGCAACGCTCAAAAGCAAGAAAGGGACAGTTCTGGCAGAAAGGCGAGGTAGGAAACTGCAGAGAGAGCGCAGAAAATCATCTAGGAGGTTTGTAAACGAGGAGGCACAGGAAGGGGTGGCCTTGGGCAAGCGCCGAGCACCTGGCGTTTCCGTCGGGATGAAAAGAGCCATTTAGTGACTGCACTTAGAGCAGGGCCTGGCCCAACATGAGCAATGAGAAAATTAATCAACAAAAACCTAATTTCAAATAGAGCCAGGAGCAGAGGCTGATCCCACAGAAAGAGACGTACCTCGTGACCACAACAGGCAGCGGTACCAACTGACGACCTCAGCAGGTGACCGGAAAAGGCTCCTTCTGGCTTCAGCCAATGGGAGCCCGCCAGAACCAGCCAATGAAAAGCCACCACACTTAGTACCTTCGGCTTCCTCCAATGGAATCTTCGTTTACAACAGCCCTTCCCAAGTCCATAAAAGAGCGGTTTCCCTCTTGTTTCTCTGGCCTTGAGGATGGTTTGCCCTTAGGCTGCGTGGCCCAAGTTGTAAATCTTTTGTTGTTCCTGAAGAAACTCATTTGGCTGGAGAAATGACCGACTGTCTGTTTGTTTAAAGTCAACAGTAATTTCCTGCTATTACTTCAGCAAGGAGAAAACTTAGCCCAGAAGGAAGACGACTGCTTAAAGCAATGATGAGTTTAAAACAACTTAAGAAGAAGAATCTAAATAAAACTCAGCTCAAAAATAAAGATAACTCATTTCTGAGATTACAAAGGTGGGACTAAAATAGTAGATAACAATGGACAATGACAAGCCAACTCAAAAGAAAGTTAAAGCATTTTGAAGGTCACTGTCGTGTTGAGTAGAAAAAGGATACTTATTAACTTTAGACATTGTTAGAAAAATTAAAATTAGAGATATATAAGCTATATATTTTTAATATATATTTGAATTAGATAACATGTTTTTGAATGGGTCAACAAATTGTCATAACCATACGGTGGAATACTGTTCAGTAATAAAATGGAATGAACTCTTGATATGTGCCACATAGAGGATCCCGAAAATGATTCTGTTAAATAAAATCAATTCTACAAAAAAAGTACACACACGGTGTGACTCCACTGATATAAAGTTCTAGCAAATGCTAACTATTCTGTAATGATGGAAAGTAGATCAGAGGGTGCCTGTGAGTGAGGAGTCAGAGAGGAGGGATTGCCACAGGAGATGGGATAGTCACTGAGTACAGTGACAGTTCCCCAAGTGTATTAGTCAAATGAAAGGGAGAATTAAATACATGCAGTGTACTGTGTGTTAATTATACTTCAATAAAATCTGTTTAAAAAACATTTTGGTGTTGGTGAGGAATTGATAAAAGATGAGTGAATGAGAATAGAGAGCCCAGAAATTGACCTGTGTGTGTATGTATGTGTGTGTGTATGTATGTATATGTGTGTATATGTATGAGTGTATATGTGTGCATGTATATGTATGCATGTATATACACATATACATCCATATGTACATATGTATATGTGTATATGTATGTATATATACATGCATACATATATATATACATATGTATACATAATACACACACACATAAACTTGGCATAGGATGAAGATGGCATTACTAACCAGTGGAGAACTGATGTACCAACCTATAAATAGCATTTGAGCAGTTGTCTTTTCACACTGAGAAGTTAAATTAGATGCATACCCCTCAAATCAATACCAGATTGATCTAAAAACAAATATGGAAAAAAGAAAAATGGTTTAAAACAACTAGTATACAGTATAAGAGAATATACTTATGACATTGAGGTAGGTAAGGATCTCTTAAATAAGATGTAAAATGTATAAATAATAAAAGAGAATATCAATGTTTGACTTTGTCAAATATGAAACCTCAATTTTTCAAAAGATACTATAAACAGAATTAAAGAGAAGTCAGAGGCTGAGGAAAGGTCTATGCCCTCAGAACAAAGGATTACTCTCCAAAAATATACTTAAAAAACGGGCAATGACTAGGCAATTCTCAGAGGGAGGAATCCAAACAATGAACAAACAAATTTTAAAAAGCTCAACTCCACTGGTAGGGAAGTGCAAATTAAAAATAGCACTTCTCACTCATCAGACCAACAAAGATTTAAGATGTGTAAATACCAAGAGTTGAGAAGGATGTGGAGAAATGATTCTCATACAATCCCGAGGGTAAATTCAAAACAATTGCATTAGAGACCAGGTTGTCACGATCCAATAAA
This sequence comes from Macroglossus sobrinus, assembly GCA_004027375.1. Classification (NCBI taxonomy): domain Eukaryota; kingdom Metazoa; phylum Chordata; class Mammalia; order Chiroptera; family Pteropodidae; genus Macroglossus; species Macroglossus sobrinus. The sequence goes on from PVKZ01002098.1 coordinate 156,765, forward strand.
ATTGAAAATATGTTTATCTACCAACCCAGCGATTTTATTTGGTGGAGAGGAAAAGGGGAGAGTAGCAAGACTCTGGTACGTTTGCATTTGTGTTCCCTGAAAGAGGTAGACTGCCTTCACGGTTCCAAATTTTAAGTAACGCATTTCCCCACCATGCTGAGAAAGGAGATGGGGCCAGAACTGGAAGGCTCAGGAAATAAGAAGGAAAAGGCCATTCTGTTACAGTTCTGACTTCCACTATTTGCTGGTCTACATTACCTCTTCGGAATCTTGACACAGACGTTTCTCTCTTCCTGCCACACTCTGCCCTTCTGTGTGACTAAACCCATTTCATCACATGTTTATAATTATGGCCACCACACTGCTCAGCCCTGACAGATGATAATGAGTCTTAGAGTCTTAGCACAAGATATTAGCAACAGGCCTTGGCATCATGTCTGATCGGATAAAACTAAGGGAGTTTTCATCCTCACCAGCAGAACTAAATAGACTTTCCACAAGAAAATAAACAGTCCAACGTTTTCCATTTGTAGAAAACAGCAAAGACAATGTTGTCAGTCTGTGGTATCGAGCTTGCTAGTCTCATGTGAAAATTACCTCACCGACCCGCCCTTGTTACAGCTGAAAATTGGAGATGCTCCCTAGTCAGGGAGCTGGGCCGCTGCCAGCATACCCACACTCGTCACCCCATGGCCCTTGGAGTGGCTTGATGTGGGTGTGGGATGGAGCAGAGCCCACAGCCACACAGAGTGGAGTCCATAGCCTTGACCTCACTCGTGCCCTGCCATTGCCCACAGAGCTAACCAGCCCCAGCTCATTATTCCAAGGAGAGGGACATCAACTCTTTCATCATTCTATAATTTACGACACAAAATTACAAATGTCCGTGAGCACCCATCATTGTCAAATGGATTGTCTTTAAATGTTTGTTTCATATGTATTTACTGAGGCCAACATTGACTGATTGATTTTCTATCGCTGAAAGTGTATACAATCGAGTGCCTCATAACAACGTTTTGGTCAAAGACAGATCATACATACAATAGTGGTTCGATCATATTGTAATGAATTATAAGCAAAAGGTATGTGTTCAACGTTGAAAGAGAAGGCTGGACCCCAATATGATGTTGAATGTACTGCCAGCTCTGGGTGGGTAAAACAGTTGAGGCTCAGTGTTCTGTCCACCTGCCCTGTGGTCACCCTCTGCTGGGCCCCAGGGTTGGTGAAGGAGCTAGAGGAGTGAGTAGAGCAGGAGGGGAGACCGGGAGACCAAGAGCCTGCTCCCGCCTGGCCCTGGGCACGCACATGCACACACACACACAGACACACACAGACACACACACACACACACACACTCTCTCTCTCTCTCTCTCTCTCTCTATCTATCTTTTATACTGCATTTTTACTGTGCCTTTTCTATGTTTAGATACACGAATATTGTCTGTTGCGTTACAAATTGCCTGCAGCAGTCAGTGCAGTAACATGCCATGCAGGTTGATAGCCCAGGAGCAACAGAACCTGCCACAGAGCCTAGGTGTGTAGTGGGCTAGACCGTCTAGGTTTGCGTGAGTGCACTCTCTGGTGTGCACACAATGACGAAATCACTGAAGGATGCGTTTCTCTGAACATATCCACATTGTCGAGTGATATGTGACTGTGCATAAGCAGATTCATTACTAATTCCAGGAATTTCAGTGTTTTGGGGGGAAATAAATTTGCAAGTTCTTCACTTGTCTGCAGTTCTTTGTCTCTCTCCAGTTTTCCTTTGGGATTTTGAGGATTAGACGGTTCCAGAAGGCAAACAATTTAGGGTAATATAACTAATTTCCAGTAAATAGAATGATGCAGGCATCAGTTTTCACTGGCCTTGACTTTCAGCGGATAACCGCTATCACAAACACACAGTGACAACGGGTGTCACCAAGGGTGTTGCTTCACTCCCACACCACCACTTTATTTCAGGACACTGTCTGCTTGGGGGAGCAGACCAATATGTCTCCAGTTATAGCAGAACTCGAGTGTCCTTAGAATGACCTATATTTCTAATTTATTCCAGAGATGATGCAGTGCCCTCTGTGAGTCAGATGCCTGCCAGGCTGATCCGGTCATAATCCAACTCTTATTTAATGTGAACCCTTCACCATTGTTAGCTCAGACCCAAGCATGAGCAGACAGGGCTGCCAGGCAAGGGCCTCCAGGAGTTTCTGGGTTACCATGTACAAATTTAAAAGGGTCCTGCTATGGTAAACAAGGCTCAGGGCTGGACTACAGCCCTGATTTTATTCTACCTGAATATGTCAGTTTAAAAGCAGACAATCCCTTCCCAATATTCTCTAATTCTAGAGTTAACTCTACAGGATGCCAGTTAATGAGATATTGACTACAGGAATCAATTTAAACTTAATAAGTACAACCATGCTGAAAGAGCATTCGCCCCAGCTTTGCTGGTGAGAAAAAATACAGTTTGAAGTAGAACAAGAAGGAAAATGCAACAGCCTTAGAGTGAAAACCGATAATGACAAAATATATATGTACCACGAACTCCTAAGTGGCTTGAGTAATGGAGGAAAAGATCTCAGATTAACCCAAATTAGTCACACCATGCTACAAAAAGATTAATATAACAAGTAATTATTTAAAAATTAAATTCTTCCCCAAAATTAACTCAAAACAGATTATAGACCTAAATGTAAAGTACAAAACTAAAAAGCTTCTAAAGAAAATACAGCATAAAATCTATGTGACATTAGATTTGGCAATTACTCTTTAGATACAACACCAGAAAGTATAATCTATAAAATAAAAATTGATCAATTGGACTCTGTTTAAATTTTAAAAACTCCAGCCCCCATTCTAGAGCAAGGCAGGAGGCAACGAAGCTCCAATGTCATTATCTCATTCATTTCGTAGTAAGGCGGTTTCTTGTTCAGTATCCTTGGGTTTCTGAAACCAAGATCAAGTGCTCCCATCTGAGATGTCCTGTGTTTCAACACCTTTCCAAAGGGTTTTCAAGGACAGAAATCCCTCACCCCCACTTTGGTTCTCCCAGCCACAGGGACTGGGTTCTTGTCTCGGAACCCGACCTCACGAGATCAGGTTCGCGACATCTCTGCCCAAAGCCTCCACTTGCCCTTGGAAGAGAAAGCCTGGAGGTTGGATCGGGTGTGTGCCCTTTGCTAAGGAGTAGGATTCATGTCTCACCTGCCTTCTCTCCCGTCCCGCCCCATCCCGCGGCAAATATTCTGGAAAACTCTCCTAGAGCATCGCAGCAGTGAATTTTGATGGATGGTGCCCGCCCCAGGGAGGGCTCCAACTGGTCCACACTGAGCCATTGTAATCCCACCCTCTAAGCAGAGCTTAGTTTAGGAACCCAGGCACAAGCCCATCCGCGAACAGACTGGTTCAGAAACGGGCACGTGGTTCTGTGCAAACCAAAGCAACGCGAGAAATTTGGGGTTCTGGGTTTTTCACTTTTCAGAGAACCCAAGACACTCCTCTCTGCTGCTGGAGACGAGCAAAGAAGCACGAAGCCCCGACTGAGTGGCAGCCAAATCATAACCACCCAGAAGACGAGCCTGTGCGTGAAGCTGGTCCTACAGATGTCAGATCAGACAGATGGGAAACACCTGGACCCTTGCAGACCACACCGAGCCACCGAATCCATCAGCCCTCAAGTCCTCTCATCCTTGGACTTCGGTTACAGGAGCCCTTCAATGCCTTCCTTAGCTAGGCCGGTGTGAGCTGGGACTCTTTCAGCAACTAAAACGTCCTAACTGATCCATTCTTAATTGGGACCAAACTTCAGTCTCATGGCTCAAACACGCTTGTCACTAAACGTTCAGCCAAGTGTACGTGTTTGTCTATACATTCGTCTACACACCCTGAAAAACGTAAAATGCAAATTGAAACTTCTAACATGATGTTGTCGTTTGTACTTGCATACTCTGAAATTTGCCAACAGATTAAATGGTGATGTGCAAAATAAATATTGTATAACTGCAAGTACACACACACACATAAATACAGCCAGCAGCGTGATCTCAACTAAGAGGGGGAAAAAAATCAGTGTTTGGGGGATATAATGGCAATTTATCAAAATTATTTTAACGGAATCTCTGTGTGACAGTGAAGCTTAAATGCTTTGGAGTAAAGTTTTAGGATAAGATTTTAAAAGCCATCCTAATAACCATTAGGAGCCCAAGAAAAATAGTGAGCAAAATTTACAGTCAACAGACCTGACACCGGGGATATCACACTGGCAAACAAACCACATGAGTAAATATGTCTGTTAGCTATGTTACACCATAGCCAGGCCTACACAATGCCAAACATCTGGTTGAAAACTAAAAATTATCAAATAATAATGGCATCTTTGTATAGTCATAGATTTGGAATATGAAATAGGAATTCGGATTTTATATTAAAGTTTTTATTTCATGGTCTAACTACAATATAGTTTTAGTTTTTATCAAAGTCAGAATTAAATTTAAAAACTAAATATTAACATTTGTGTATTTTACTAATTAATATCTAATATATTTTATTTATAAGCCACTAGGATTGCTGATTAAATAAAATTAGAAAATAAACCATGAAATCGAATTTGAAATTGTGTTAATATGGTCATCTAAATATGTTGATTTACATCATACATTTTCAAGATGTTGATTCCATATTAATTTTACAATTTGATTTTGAAACAAATCTATTTCAAATGTTCACAGATGTTAGAGTTCAAAAACTCAAATTTAAGACAAATACATTCTCTGGCAATAGCCAAGTATATACTGTATATTCGAAGAATTTATAAAGCACTTCAGAAACATTAGTGTAAAGTCAAGAAAAAAAATAACGACATTTTAACTGAAGTTTGCCTCATGACAATTACTGAAGACTGAAAACAGATCATTAACCTGTTTATTATAATCTAAACAAACATCAGTAAGTTTTAGATAAACTATCTAATAGTCTAGAATTTAACAAAATGCTAAACACCATAACCAAAGAAAATTTTTAAATATTTGACTTAAATGGAAAATAAAAAGCAATAATCTTGGCATTTGCCCAACACATGCATTCTCAAATTCTTGCATTTATTTACCAGAACTACATAGTATCTTTCATCTGAAGTTCAACTTAATGTTAAAATTTTTGAAAATAACCAGAGGCAAACACACAGCCTGATTCTCCTCAAAGATCTCTCTAAGAGATTATATACCCATCACAATTTAAAAGAAATAATTACATTTAAAGAATAATTCCTCTGTCTCTAACACACATCTAACATACGCACGCACGAATTAATTACCAAATTGATTATCTGGGTCTGAATGAATAGGCAATAAGTAACTAATTATCCTAACATTCTTAAGCTACAGTCCTCTGATATATTTTTGGAGACTCTCAAGTTTTTCTACACATATTAGTAAATTGGTTTTTTTCATTTCAGTAGTAATGTAAAATAAAAATCTTAATATACATGCTTCCTGGGCCATTGGAAGTCTGCTTTATGTCTGAGGACAGCAAAACAATTTTGTTTGCAGTGTGTTTACTGATTACGTGGTCGTCAGCTAACTGCACTTTTAGTTTGGTGAGCTCGGCAGAAATGAACTTAGATAATCGAGGCATTTTTAACCCAGTAAAGGTAAAAGGTGTGTTGCATTGCAGATGGCAGGAGGAATACATATTTTGCAATATTTTGAGTAAAGGACAATGTCAGGAGAATTGGATGGCCTCAGGGAATGACTTGCAAGCCTGCCAAGAAAAACTCAGAAGCTGGGGAGTGAGGGGTGCACCTGAGGGGTGAGGTTCAGCTTCACTGCAGCCGTCCACTTGGATTGTGTCTCACACTCGTGTTTGCATTCAAGGATTTTATAGTCGTTAAGAGCTATAAAATCAGAGTTCTTAGGTAGGTGTGTATTTTTATGCATTCATATTAAATATAATAAAAATCATTTAAGTCAAAAAAATTTAAAGGAATCTCATAAAATTTTTTTTATTTACATACACACACAAAATGGGTTTTCTGATGAATCTTACCATGCCTCTAAAATCTTTCTTTCTGAGTTTCCAACAAATTGGCAGAGCGGGATCATTTCAGACAATTGCTAAATCCTGGCAAAAGCTGTGTTTCTGGGCGCACATCTGGCTGGCATAAAATTCATCTCGCAATGTATTCTTAAGTAGATTTTTATCCAATAATATTGCCTATAGCTCTCTGAACAGAGGTCTCATAATATGTGGCTTTAGCAGCATGGCAGTAAAGAAAGTAGAAATTATCACACCGATTCAGTGTATTTCATCATCCAACCAATATTTATCAAGCATCCAGGGCAGTGTAGCAGGTTCTGAGGACACAACACTGATTTTTAAAACAAAGATCAGGTCTGCGGCCACGCCCCCCTGAACAAGCCCGATCCCATCTGATCTCAGAAGCTAAGCAGGGTTGGGCCTGGTTAGTACTTGGATGGGAGACCAACTAAGAAGACCAGGTGCTGTAGGTGTAAAAAATAAAAAAATAAGGGATTATAAATTGACAAGGTTCTTGCAATCTGTGAGGTCAACCAAGGGTTGCCTCATCTAAAAAAAAAACCACACACACAAAGATCAGGTAATCCACCAATGGCCACACAGGTGGCAAGAAGAAGAGCCAGGATTAGAGCAGGGTTCAAACAAGAAAAATACGTCTGTCCCCAGAGCCCACACTCTCAACCAGTGTCATACACTGCTCACCTATTCAATAAATGGTGGTCTACACAAGACCAAAAGAACGTAGGCCATGTGGGCAGCAATCAATGGGTTGCCTAGTCCAAGTGTGATTTTTTAGGGGAACTAGCAAAATCTAGACAGCAGATGGACTGCACCCCCTTTGTTGTAATTATTATCATAACACACAGAGGAGGAAGCAGAAATAGTGGTCAGCAGAGTGTTTGAGATGATACTCTGACAACCATCTGAAGTGCAAATTATATACTGCAAATGACAGGCGGGCTCACACCCCTTCACGGTCCGCTGGGTTGAGGTGGGGTTTGTAGAATGAACTAGAACGTGCATAAGCAGAAGGCCACTCACTCCACAGGGAAGCGGGCCATTGTCCTCTCCAGAGGACAGTTCTAGGTTCACTTCAACACAGAGACAAATGGACCCCTGAAGTCCAAGTTGTAGGCCATAAAGGATGCCCTCAATAATTCCCACCAGGCACCTGTTTTTAAAGGACTCTTACTCATCAAATGTTTTTTGTAGCCATTTGAAAAAAAAAAAATCTTAGTGAAGGACCAGCAATGTCTCGAAACATTTTAACTTTCAAGAAGCTTAAATGAATTGAACTGTGTAATGTGGTTAGCAATGAACCTTTAAAATGACAGTTTTCAAAGAGCATATTTTTGTTATGCTCTAGGATAAGAAATAATTAGATGTCTATCAAGACAGCTCCATAGTAAAACCATGTCATCAGGATATGGGATAAAGCTTTCTATTTCGTTTTCCACAACTAAGGACATCTGCCATCTAGACTGAGAAAAATGCCAGACTGACATGCGACAAGAATATAACTATGGGAAAGACCTATTACGTATCCCCTTTATTAAACTGACCATGTGCTAGGTGTCAAGCCCTGTGATAAGTTTTAGGGACACAAAATGAATATAAAGACCTGATTCTCGCCCTGGAAAAACTCAAAGCTTCGTGGAGAGAACAGATCTAGAAGTGAATTGTTCCAACATAAACCAGTAAGTACCAGACAGAGAAGAGAAGAGGGGATGTAGACAAAAGGACCAGTATGGCCTGAAGTGTCAAAAACAGGCACCAGTACACCCAGCCTTAAAGAGGAAGTGGATTTTCCCAGGGAGAAAAAGAGGTGGAAGGAAGAAATGAAATATCTAAAGAAATAAGGATTATAACCTATACCGATCTGATTATCTTCTCATGAGAAGAAAGAAACTCTTTAGCTGGAAGTAGAGGAAGTAAAATCAGTATGTGACATCATGATTGACACCCACACACGCCCTTTACCCCTACGATTGGGGTGCTCTTTAAAATGGCCGGAAACCGAGGATGGCAGCCCCATCACCTACATAAGTCAGGACAAAGGATTTGAAAAAAAAAAAAAAGAAGAAGAAGAAGAAAAGAAAATGAAACGAGCTCTTGCCTAAAAGAAATGATTTTTTTTTTTTTTTGGATGCTAACAGGAGCACCATCGTGGTGAATTGAAATAAGCAGCCCGCAGAAACCTCTAGCATATTTCCAAATCTCCTGTCGGAACCTTTACAAGACTAGCGTGTAGGCTGACTACCCCGCCCAAGCATCCCAGATACGGATAAGGAGAGCGCTGCTCCGTCCGCCACCGTGATGTGATGCCGGGACCTTCCAACTAACTACGCGGTGCCCGCGTCTAAGGCAGAAAAGTGTGGAAACACTGCCACCTACCGGTTTTAGAGCAAATATATTTAGGGTCATAGAAAAAAAAAAAAGACAATCCTGCGGTTTCCTCCCGATATGGGGAAGAATAAATAGGGCTTTTACGGGGATTAACCTTTAAAGTCTGCTGGAGAGCGTGGGAAACAGGTGCTTCAGCTTTGACCCTGCATACAAGTGAAATCCGAGACAAAGAGCAGCGGGCGGATGGATGACTCTGAGCTTCAGAGGAGCCCAGGGCACCCTCTAGAACGAGGCGTTTGAGGGGAAGGCATAAATTTAGGGGGCACGATAAAGGTGCAATGAATTTCTATTCCCCCCCGACACACACCCCCAGAAGCCCTGGAGAAGATGCCTCCTCTATGACAGAGAAAAAAATGGGGAAACTGTCCCCAAGCATTCGATACCATGCCAGGCCCCCAGAGAAGGACTGCTAGCTAGCAAGGTCTGAGCCAGTTCGCTCAGCAGGGCAGCTCTGTGGGCTTTAAGCAGATGCCACTCCACACCAGGGCAGGAGACATTTGGGACAGGGTTGCAGCCCAGCTCTTACCCTCCTAGTCTGACACCTTTGTAGGGCCCAGCTTGCCAAGCACCTGCTACTGGTAAGCCTCCCAATGCCAGTAGTAAACATTTAACCACCGACCCGTTATTGGTTGTTAATTTGTTCACTCCGTCTGCACAAAACTAAACATACTCTCATTATATGATGCAGCGATCACGAACCTTGGTATTTACTGAAATTCGTTCAAATGTGTGTCCACACAAAAACCTGCACGAAGATGTTTGCAGCGGTTTTAATCATCACTGCCAAAACGTGCAAGTACCAAGTGTCCAGACAATGGAATATTATTCGATGCTAAAGAAACGAGCTACCAAGTCGTGAAAATACATGGAGGAAGCTGAAACGCATATCACTAAGTGAAAGAAGCCAGTCTGACATGCCATATGATTCCCACTAGATGGCATTCTGGGAAAGTCAAAACAATGGAAGGATCCGTGGTTGCCAGGGGTAGTGGGGAAGGGATGGAGAGGTGGAGCACAGGATTTTTGAGCTGAGTGAGTCTACTCTATACGCAACCCTGGCAGCCCATTCGACTCACCTGAGGGAAGCTTTGCTCAGGAAATGATGCCCAGGTCTGGGCACAGGTGTATTTCACAAGTTTCCCAGGTGACCGTAGTGCGCAGCCACGGTTGAAAACCATGATCGGAGCCCAGCGATGGAGAGGGGACAGCCCAGAGGAGCGTGGACTGGAACAGGTGCCGTGTATCATGTTGCCCCTGGGGCAGGGCTGCTTGCCGTGGTACCTGCTTCCCCGGGCTGCTCAGCCTCTGCCCACCGAGCGTCCGGGCTTCCTTTGCAGAGTGCGGAGAGGTTGCGGGTGGTGGTCGCCCGACCAAGCCCTGTTTTCCCTGGCCCCACTTACATCCCCGACAAGTGATGTAACACTTGTTACATCACAGGTCACAGGGTGAGCTCCATACTGTGACCAGAGGTGCTTAGGAAGTGGGTAAGCCTTAACTTTCTGGTGTCCCTTTCGCTGGCTTGCTGGGCCTGAGCGCTACGCTTCTGGAAGCCATTCGTTGAAGGTGGCAGTGGTGTGGAAGAGAAGAGGTCTGTGTCCTCGAATCCCTGCTTCGAGGAGAGCTGTGTGATCACGATCAGCAGGTCACGGGAACAAGGAGTCGCCTCTGACGAGTTACGGCACGGAAATACTGAGAACCACTGGTTTAAATAAAGGAAAGCATTTAATAGTCTTAAGTGATAAAGAGAGGAAGCAACTGTCTCAAAATTCTAATCTTAAAATTCTGAGAGAAGAGCTTCGGTCAGCCCATCCGAGACCAGAGTGTTGCCCGAGGGGTGAGTTTGTGAAGAGCTTGTCACGTACAGCTACACACGTCCACCTCCGGACATGGGGTGCTGGGTCCTTGGAGGCATGGGGCGGGTCCCTGAAGGTGGCAGTGTGACCGGCGGAGGCGGGGAGGGGGGAAAGCACTGTGAGTCCAGCACTGTACAAGAGTTCGTCTCTGAAGGGACCACGCGATGTGAGAGGCCTTTCCCAGAAGGTCTAAGTGGGTGCAGGAACGAAAAGGGGGCACGGCTGATGGAGAAAGGCCTGGAGAAGGGGAATCACTCTGTGGAGGAAGGGTGGGAAGGCCCGCAGTGAGAACATGGGTCGAAGGACACGCTGTGCGTAAGCCCGAGGTCCCATTTTGTCTGAAAATTCTCACATTCAGACAAACAAACAAACAAAAAATCTCAATTAACAATTTGGTGTCTCAGTGTCGAAAATAGAAATACAGCCACACCCCTTTCTACCGGCTCTCTCTGCAGAAAGGGCCCCTTCACTTTTGGCTCATCCCAGGCGTTGTCACAGAAAGCCTTAACCAAACCGAAATAGGCTTTTGAGAAAAAGTTGTTTCCATAAACACTTGTATTCTTCAGTACTAGGAAGGAAAGGAAAGGATGCATTTAAAACATGGACTGGGAAATAAACCTAAACAACGGTGGAATTACTTTATTAAATCATGGAATTCCAGCTTTTTTCCTAAATGAAGCTTTTTTCCCAGACTTATACATGGCATTCTTTCAGAACACCTCACACCGTTGTGCAAAGAACACCAAAGCAGGCAGAGGATCCCACAACGGGCCATTCTATCCAGGGCCAGCGCTGGCTGAATCCACCCCTGCATCTCGGTCCTCCACGCCTCTCTCCTGCAGGGTGGCTGAATCACACACGATGAAAATCGGGAAGACGTTAAACGGCCAGTATAGCCGTCCCTAATGGTGCTGACTCTGTGCCAGATGCTGTCCTAGGCACCTCAGACTATTAGGGCACCTAAAACTCACAACGACCTGTTATCACCGGCTGAAGAAGCTGAGGCACAGACACATCAAATAAATTGCTCAAAGTCCCAAAGCAGTGTAGAGAGACTGGCTGTTCCCAAAACCTGTTTCTTCTTCCTGGGCATGGGAGGGGAGCCGAAATGAACGTCCCAGCCTCCCTGGCCACCACAAGCGTCGTTGTCACCGGAGAAGGAACAGAAGCGTAGGCACCGTCCTGGCACCTGACCCACAAAACTCCTCCCTGGAGAGGTCCTCAGGCTCACTGACACCCGGCCAGCTCACTGGAGATGACAGGAGCTCCCTGGATGGCACGTTTAGCATGTGACAAAGCAGCGAGGATGGAAGAGCCTGGATCTCGAATCTCCACTTGGAGGAAGACCCCGTACTCACCAGAAAAACCCAGTGTACACTTGACATGGCTGGAAAATTCTACTGTGTGGGCCATTATGTATTTGGTGTTTGTTATCAAAGAAACAATTTGTTTGTTACATGATTAATTGGAAATTAGGGCCTGGAAGTGGGCGTGGTCACACCCGCTGGGAGCCAGTGACAGGTAGCATTACGCCACGCTGCTCGTCTCATCCCCTACATGCTGACGGGGACTGGGACCTACAAAGGACCTACTGGCACCCTCCCTGAGCCCCAAAGATGGAGCCAACTGTGAACACTACTAGTAGGTATTCTGCTGTTTGGAGGACACTTTGTAAAGGCTATAAATTGGAAGCCTTTTGTAAACGACATGACCCTTTAATGTCATCAGTGTGCATTTTCACACCATAATTTTAGTCGATACAAATGAATGCATAAAATGCTGGAGCTGGCACCTAAGATTTTTCTCCCGATTCATCTGACATGAAAGGAACGGGACCCAAATGAGGCACGCTGGCCAGTAGCACACAGGCGCTGAGGAAAAGCACCAGGCCCAGGCCCCAGGCCCCCCAGAACCCAGTTCCCCATCTTTCTGTGCTCCATACAAAGCGAGCAGCAGGGCGAGGAGCGAACGTGAAGGCCCCGCTGTCACAGCATCTGTGTCACACCCCTCTGTGGATTTTGGTGTTAACTTCTGAGCCTCGGTGAGGCCCATTTATAACGTGACTCTATCAGATCACGTCATTTGATAGAAGTATTTGACTATGGGCCCAGAATGCGTGCTCGGTGCCAGGGACACACAAACGAGCAAGGACCTTCTGCCGGGGCCTTCCCGGAGCGAGCGTTTTAGTGAGTGCAGAAAGGAACGTGGGCTTGTCACCAAGTGGCACGGGAGTGCTGGTGCCACAGTGGGACACGCCCGAAGGAAAATGACGGGGCGTGAGGCCGAAACTCGCAAGCATTCCTTCTCTCCCTTTCAAACTAAACTGAGACGTCTTACTTTTTTCAGAACGTGTTCCAGAAGCATCGTGAGAGAATCGGTGTCACAAGCACGCGTGAAACAGCGGAGCGCATGACGTCACCACACACAGGTGAACCCCACTTTGCAGGAAGAGCACCAGCTACGCCCACACTCCCAACACCGAGGTGAAGAAACCATCGCTGGTCCAGAACCTCGCGTAAAACCCAGCTCGCGATCCACGTCTGGTTGGTTACCATCTTTCCTGGGGTTGGGGCGCTGTTCTGTGGCTGGTTAATGTTCTCGGGTGTTATGACTTTATAATTTATAAAATATTGCAGTGTCAGATGATGTTACTGCAGACGTGACTGGAGAAAAGAGGTCACAGGCCTTCTGAGCTTTACGAGCAAAATTTCCACTATTTAATATTCCTTTCCCACAGTAAGTGATAAAGCCATGTAGTATTAATGTTTTGACACACACGCATAACACAGACCCCTTTTGATGGTTGAGAGATTCTTTTATTAACAATCAAAAAATTTCACACTTAATAATAGGAAAATAAATGTTTCTTTAATGAATAATAAAGAGAAAACTATCTAGGACCTTATAGGATTTTTAATATGTACTAACCATATTTTAGAAGACAGGACATTAGCTTGCTAGATTATTAGGGTATGGTTGAAAATGAGAGGGGTTAATTTATAAAAGTTATCTCATAGCTTTTCCAAACAGTAGTTTAAGTACCTCTGTAATCAAAACAGGAAATAAAATTTGCATTGATACCTAATTTTAGATACGTCTCCAACAGACATCAATCTTAAGTTTATGATTTTGATGTTACTTTTTTAAAGGTACTTGATGGAAATTCAAATCTCCTTTTAAGATCCTGAGTTTGCAGTGTGCAATACAGCTGTAAGTTCCCGACATCGAAGTGGAATTATCACACGGCAGTTCGAGCCACAGATGCCATTTCATGGGCGTGGTGTTCTGTGCCCTGCTCCTCGGAGCCCTCACCACGCTAAGGTTTGTGAAGCGCATCCAGGCTCACGTGGGCACTGTCACAAACAACCTCCCTGGACAAATACTTGTTCTTTTCAGAAGAAATGGCTACTTTACCTTTACTGTTTCTTTTCAATTATGAAAGACAAAGTTAAACAGAATCTTATTTTCCTCCAGATGATAGAAAACTTTAAATGATCTTAGTCTCTTAAAATCTATCAGACAGGGAGGAAAAGGCAAAACCTTAGTGAGAAAGGTGAGCCAAAAGCAAAAACGCGGGCTCACAGAAATTTCTATGTTGAATTGTTTTGAAATCTTAAAGCGTAATGAGTCACAAAGCTTTGTATAAAGCACTAGTGTCTGCACATCTTTGTCAGGTCCATCCATACCATGATCTAGCAGACTACCTGGGTTCAAAAGCCCATCTTTCATAAGGTCCCACTTCTCCAGTCGGTCTGTTTAAAGGGTTCATTGCCTGGTGTGTAAGTAAAGAGGCATATATATTATATATGGAAGCAGTAATCACACGGCTCCCACGTGCACTCATGAAAGTCACTTTAACACAATGTTCAAAGACCATCAGAGTCTCCGAAATACTTTCAGTCCACAAGCATAAACATCCACAAACACAGTTATCCTTGTTCTCATCAACACTCTTCAGAAAACCTAAAAGCGATTCCCATTGAATTCAAAAAGAAAAGCGTCTGGAATTTAATGCTTTTTTAAACTTCAGTCTTCAGTATTAAAACTGCTAAGTTACTCAATTTTTCCTTGGAAAAAGAAAAAGTAAAGTGGGGGGGAAATATTTAAAAAATATAAATTTGGGAAAACATCCTGTTTGTTACCTAATATTTTTAAGAGAAAACCTTTATGGAGAATACTTGTAATAAACAATTAGAAACAAATATAATTTTCAGTAGTAACAGAACTGTAAAATACATTAGGAAATGTCCAATTGATAAAATATTATGCAGCCATTAAAGGCATGAGGAAGATGCTGAAACATGGGCCAGCAGGCGGTGTTGAGCCAAATGCACAAGGCTCTGGGCTACGTGGAAACAGCTCCGTTTGCAAAGACTACACAGGGACGTAATCTGACACGTTGTTTTGCTATTTAATGGGTATAGTTTTCCCTTTACAGAAAAAAAAAACTCAACAATAAAAGGTCCTATAGTGACTGAAAAGTTTCTTAAAAAAAAGCATTGAAATGGATAGAGTAATTCAAAACAAATCTTTGAAAACGAATGTACCACATCTAGAAACGGCTTTGCCTGTTATCACTGGGAAGGCAGCGCCCGACTGGGCCCGGTGGTCCTAAGAGGGCCGCTCCGAACGGGCCTGCAAGCAAGGGGCGAGTGCCTGGCCAGCGCTCGGTGGCCTCACGGCCAGCGCTCGGTGGCCTCACGCCCACTGCCGACTTCTTCAACTAGGCCCGAATTTTTCCATTTTGATGACTAATGCAACACACATTTCTGTGTTTGAAAATAAAATTCCACATAAGTCTTTAGATTTCTTCCTGCAAAAAAATTCAGATGCACACTATCTCCTTCTCATAATAAAGCAATCCTCAATTAGCAATCAAGTTACATTTTTTTAATGACAAATGGCACTAACTTTGTGCAAAATGTGACCATAAATAAAGACCACTGGGTGATAACTACGGGAAGTAATACTAGACAGAGGATTACTCACAAAAAGAGAAATTTTCAATAGAAAACTGAATATCCCTTGGGGGATAAACGTAATATTTTATTTTAAACAACTGGGGCAAAAGACTAGATTTGCTATAAATGCAATTGAGCAGGAGTGCAATGCAAAGGCTTCCCTAGAGACCCCAACAGCATAGGGACGTGACATTTCCGATGGCTTTATGGTGACATTTATAACCTCCTAGTTATTTTAGCTCTCTGAAGAACATGTTCGATCAAAAGACTAAATCATACAAAGCATTTAAAATGTTCAAACAGTGCCCGATAACAAAATTTTAGAACAAGAATTGTACACAGCACTAAATTATCAAATATTTGAATAAGGGTTGGTCAGAAACCCTACAACAGAGCAGCGTACGGGTACATGGCGGTTCTCTGCACTACTACAAAAATAGTCATCAGGAGCTTTACGTACTCGGTGTAACGCTGACGCGTTACTGCTTGCAGGCCATGTATCTCTCAGTTACGTTATCCCAGTTGATTACATTCCAAATGGCTTTCAGATAATCAGGCCTGACGTTTTTATACTGAAGATAATAAGCATGCTCCCACACATCAATCCCCAGCAGTGGAATGAGACCTATCAGAAAAAAGAGAAAAAAAAACACAAAAACTATAAATTTCCATCTAAAACATGGCATCTTCTCCATTAAACTTTATCCTAGGCATACAAAATCACCTTTAAAACATTCTCATCCATTTTTCAGCTTCTTATATAAATAGGCAATGTGCTTCAGAATAAATATTCCTATAAAAGATTTGAAACATTACTCTTTGGTAGAAAATGTAATAAATAATAAAAATAAGTAAAACAGACTTGAGAACGTCAACTAACTACAGTATTTTAATAGCTGCTCTTTAAACTGCTAAGACTCTCACTGATTTTCATTCCCGTGGGCTTTCTGCAAGTGGGAGAGATGGAGATATATCAGGATTCACCTGGAAATCACGGCCTTTCACAGGTACACCCGACTCTCTACAGCAGTCAGTGCTCACAGATCTTTTATTTTTACAAATCCTGTGCCATCTCACTTTCCCAAAAGGAGCCATTTAGATTCATGCAAAGTCCAGGGTCGTGAGTCACGGGACCAAGTCTTCTGACGTAGAGCGAGAGAAAAGGTGGCTGAGAACCACCGCTGTCTGATGTTAAGGTGTCACTTCGCCTTCTCTACAGCGAAGATCACGGCTGCACCTAACTGCGGGCTGACTTATGACTCTTTTTCCTAAAAAGCTTCTAAGTCAATCAGTCCCAAAAAGGATTGGTGAGCCCAGCCCAGGGCTTCTAAGCCGAATAGAGTCGTAGACCAAAAACCACCAGAAAGGCAGAAGTCTAGAAACCTGACTCTTGTCCCAGTGAGATCGCAAGTGCTCGGCAGAGGGAGTGAGAGGCCACGGCCTGTGGTCAGCCTGGGCTCACCCGTCGTCGCCTCACTCTTGTTGTTTATCTAACTTTAGCGGGGCGGGGAGGTTCAGTGCATATAATAATGTGAGTTGATATGAACTCTGCTACATGAAGCAGATTTTATGTTTAAGATATTTTTTGTTAACGTATCTGTAAAATTACATGTGCTTATTTTGTATAAGATTTAAGATTTCAAAATACCAAGGACTTTCTTTTAGTGTACTTTTGCTTACATAAGACTCTGGGTATCACCTGTTAAGATGTGCTCAAATGAGCATGTGTACATGGTAGGTGTAAACACCGATAGTTTTTCTTATCTCAAGTTAAATGATTAATAGTGAACCATCTCTCCTGAATGAAGGTGTAACAAGTTTCCAATCTAACCTGTTGTTCCTTGCAGGGGATCCTGGTTAGGACAAGCAGCAATCTGTAAGCGTCCCTGTTCCTTATTGAAACCAAGCCAGCCCCAACCTGAGCCTTGGACACCAGCAGATACAGTGGTCAACTTCTCCTTAAATTTGGCAAAGGAACCAAAGTCACGTTTGATGACTTCCAGCAATTCTCCTATTAAGAAAGTGCAAAGAACACCCACAGATGAAAAGATGGCAGCAATTACAATAGAATAGATTACATATATGAAAATATTCTTGTCATATGGCCCAAGATACAACCAGACAACAACATATAGAAGATATTACGGTACAGAATGATTTAAGTATCCCACGCGAGGTCCTAAAGTAAGTGAAAGCTTATCTATTCTAAAAACTGTTTCTCAACCTTTCCTAATGTACAGTACACTACATTTCAACCAAAAGTTGACACCATATGTGACACTGTGTGTGTGCGCACAGAAAATCTGATGATGCAACTCACTGAATGCATTCTCCATTCTTACTTATGTCTCCTACAATCTGGCTGTCCTCCTTGCTATGAAAAACAAGCCACTGTGATACTTCAGGGAGACTTAAAGTGACATAAGAAAATGAACAGTCATTCCCATCAGGCACCAACAGATACCAACCTTTGGGTTCCCCGCCGCCATTAGGGCTCAGGTTAGTCCAGAAAATGCTGTGGTTGATGTGGCCTCCGCCATTGAACTTCAGTGCAGGCTGCAGAGCTATCTGAGTACTGACATCACCTGAGATGTTAAAATGCGAATACGTTATTTAAAGTCTTACTTTTTCAACCATTCTGTACACTATGTTATACTTTGTAAACTGTCAGGTTATTAGATCAGCTTATCTATAACATCCCTAAAGGTCCTAAAATTCCACAATTTCAGAATTCCACCAAAAAAGGGCCTTCTCAAAAGTATCTGTCCCAGTGGATTTCAGTTCAATCAATAACATGCTACACAACCAGTGGGAGGCCCGGCAAAGGTGGCAAAGAAAATTCACTTCTGAGTTTAAAAGAACTTTAAACTTTCCAGAGTTTTCTTGGAAAAGATTTCAGCGAATGAAATAATGAAGAACTAAAATACCAATAGTGCAATGCTAAAATGTGGTCCCACATATAGACTATATGGAAACACTCGTTGTCTAGATAAACATCTATTCACTGGGAAATATTTCAATATTACAGAACAAGAAACACAACATATTCAAAATTGAACTCCTGATTTTCAACCCCAAACTTACTCCTCCTGGGGCCTTCCCCACCTCAGGAAGTGCCAGCTGTCTTCTCGGGACATTTCTGATAATGTGGTCATTTCTGACCCCTTCTCTCACACCCACATCTGACCCACTGGCACATCCACCAGCAAAGGCAGCTCTTCCTTCAGATCACATCCTGAATCCCAGTGCAGACCAGCAGCACCTCGCGCCTGCGTCCCCGCCCGCCTGGCACCGGTCCCCTGCCTCCACACCTGTCCCCGGTCTGTTCTCAGTGGAGTGGCCAGAGGGCCCCTGCAGACCCCAAACCAATCAGGGCACTCCTCTAGTCAACCCCACACAGGCTGCTCGTCTCAGAGTGACACTCCACGGGACTCTGCGGCCACCTGGCTGGCCCAGCTCCGGCCACACTGGCCTCGCTTTATTCCCATGAGCAGCTCAGTGGCTCCCAGCCTCGGGCTCTCCCTGTGGCCCCTGCAGGGACACTCGGGAGACCATCTCACGCTTCACCCCTGGCTTCTCTTTCAAGCTTCCACGGAGACACCAGCCTCATGGGTGAAGCATCTCCAGCCACAGTGTGAAACGGGCACTTCCCCTGCTGTGCCTCTCGCCATAGGACTGACAACCCCTGGCACACCACACACGTTTACTTCATCTATCTCCCGCTAGAATGAGTACTCCAGCGACAAAGGGCGTTTGTGGCAGAAGCACGGAGCAAACAGCAAGCAAAGTCACCTGGATCTAGATGAACAAGCCCTACAGCTAGGGAGAGAAATGAGAAGTCACCCCACGATGGGAGGAGGTAGGAGGGGGTGAGGACCCGAGGCTGCCCGGTCTGAGCGGCTGAGTGGGACAGAGGCGGTGGCGATGGCAGTGGCGATGGCGATGGCAGCCCACACCAAGACACATTATAATTAAAATGCCAAAGGTTAAATACTAAGAGAGAATATTAAAAGCAGCAAGAGAAAAATAGTTACCTTCAAGGGAGTACTCATAAGACTGGCAGCTGATTTCTCAAAAGAAACTGTTCAGGATAGAAGGGCTTGGCACAAAATATTAGACGTGATGAAGACCCAGGATCTATTATACCCAAGAATACTTTACCCAGCGAAGCTATTATTTAGGGTCTAAGAACAGATAAAGAGCTTCCCAGACAAAAATAAGCTAAAAATAAGCTATCAGCACCAAGCCAGTATTACAGGAAATGTTGGAAGGACTTCTTTAAAAAGAAAAAACATGTATCAAAAACAGGAATAAAGAATGGTAATAACTACATTCCTATCAACAAGTACCTCAAATGGAAAAGAATTAAGTGCTCCAACCAAAAGATAGAGTGGCTGAATGGATAAGAAAACAAGACCCCCACATATGCTGCCTACAAGAGACTCACTTCAGATTAAAAGACACACACTGACTAAAAGGAAGGGGATGGAAAAAGACGTTGCCGTGATGGACCTAGAGGGTATTGCGCTGAATGAAGCAGGATAAAGACACATATAAATAAACGAAAACCAAAATGGAAATAAACTCTTAGATAAGAGAATATTTTGAGGGCTACTAGATGGGAGAGGGGTGGGAGGGACAGCTAAAAAAGGCCAAGGGATTAAGAGGTACAAGAGGATAGTTACAAAATAGAGATATAAAGTGTAGCATGAAAAAAATAGTTAAAAATGTCGTAATAGATACATAAGGGGGAAGAGGAGATTTAGTGGGGTGATCACTTTGCGGGTTTTATAGATCTCTAATCACTATGCCATACAACTGGAACTAATATACTCTTGTATGCCAGCTATACTTGAAAACTCGTTGAATTGTACAATGTAAATGCAAGCAACTAATTGTCTATATTTCAATAAAACCGGGGGAAAAAATTTGCATGATCAGAGATGGAAGGCAATATATACTTGACAAACTAAATAAATAGAAGATGTGAGGCAATATGTAATATTAGATAAAACAGAATTTCACATGCCAAGAATCCATAGGAACTAATAATAAAAGTAAAAAATCATGATGAGAAATAATCATAAAACTGTATAAACCTAAGAGCTTATTCAAATATATAACATAAAATTGCATTAAAAACTAAAAAAAAAGAAAAAAAAGGAAAAAAAGAAGGAAAAAGACCTGTAAGTACTTATTAATTTATGGGCAAAGTAATAGAATTCGATGTAAATCTTTTTTTTCCAATGGCTTTCATTAAACAAGTAAACAAGTAAAGCTTTGATTGCACAAGAAAAGTACTGAAATGTAACTGTTTTCAAAATATTGAAGAGACAGGTTCACCGGTGTCAGATGTTGTCATGCAGGAAACACTTTCACAACTGGGGTATTCCCAGCCTCACTATTACCACACCCTTCCCACATTTGTTTGTTTTTTTTTTTTACATCACCCAAATTTTCCCGTATTCAGAACCTTTTGCCATATTTGAAGTCTCTCCAACATCACAAGTAAATTTTCTAGAATGTGGCAACTTCCTCTTCTTTTTTTAGCCTTCACCTCATACAAAATCAGGCTGAAATACCACCTTGTTCCACTAGATGTCCCTAGTTAACAAGATGTCACTCTAAAATTTTACTCCACGACAAATTTCATACGACTGGAATTCAACAAAACTACATATATTAAAGAAAAAATACATTTTTTAACCGTGTAGCTTGTGAAACCATACGTACAGCCTGGAAACACGGCCATCAATTTTTCTCTCTGCAAACCACTGCTTAATAAACTGAAAAGTGTAAGTTTTTTGTATACAAACATCAGAACATAATATTCCCGACCACACCCCCAAACACAAAACACAAAAAGCCCACACACGCTTACTGGTTTTGCCAACAGAGTCCTTAAAAAAAATAAATAAATAAAGTAACTCCATATTATATTTTAATTTGAATTCTAAATATTAGTAAATAAATACAAGGCTGTTTTTTTTTTTTTTTTACTTTCCCACGACATGGGCATTTTTTCCTTGCGAATGTCGGCCCCTACGTCGATTCAAGAACACGTGAAGTGGTTCTGCTAACTAGGGGAGCGTTTCCTAACGGGACGCGCGCGCGTCCCCTCGAGCCAGTTCCCCAGACACCCACCCTTCTCCAGCGCCTCCAGGTACTTGTCCTCGGTGGCATTCAGGTTGTTCACATAGGCCGCGTGGTGCTTGTTGTGGTGCAGCTGCATGATCTGCGCGTTGATGTGAGGCTCCAGGGCGCCATAGTCGTACGGCAGGTCGGGAAGGGTGTACTTCTGCCTGGAGCTCAGGGTCCCCAAAGCCGGCGCCAGCCTCCGGCTCGTACTGGAAGAGGGAGCAAGCGCAGACGGCGCGGCTCAGGCGGGTGGGCGCACGCAGGCTGCGGGAGCAGCGGGCACCCCGGGCCTCGCCAACCTTTGCCCGCCCGCCGCACTCGGAAAACAGGAAAGCAACGCTGCGCCCCCTGCGCCTCGGGAGCACCTGGTCGCGCTCAACGGACACCTGCCCCCTGCGTCCCCGCGGATCCTCGGGGTCCCAGCCGCAGAGCAGCCGAGTGCGGAGAAAGAACGGGGACCGCGGGGAGGCGACCTCCGCACGGCCCCGGCCGCCCGCCCGCTGCCCACGCCCTTCACCCCGGGGCCGGGCCCGCGTCCCCGCTGAGCCGCGAGCCCCGCGGGCCTCACCTGCACGCTGCCCGGGACAACATGGTGACGCCACACGCAGGCCTCTCGGAGTTCGAGCTGTCGCACCACGCTGACCGCTCGCTATAAACCGGCGACCCGGCCTGCGCCGCAAGGACATCACCGCCCGCCGCAGGCTCCGCCCCCTGCTCGCCGATTCCAACCCGGGGGGTGCACAGCCTCGGGGTCTGCCGCGCCCGCGCCCGGCCCGAGCCCTGAGCCCAGGGGACGCGAGGACCGGGGTCGCAGGGACCCTTTCCAGAGAGCCGCGGGAACCGCGGTGCCCACCTGCCGTGCTTCCCGGCGTGTCGCCCGGGGGAAGTCCGCCAACCCCCCCCCCTGTGTGAGATGGTACGGCCCAAGCCCCGCCCACGTCGGCACAGCGCCGCTGGGCTCGGGGCACGGCACCGAATCCCCGGTGCGCTCGTGTGTCCCCGCCCCTTGCCTGGCGGCTGGCTCGGGGTCGTGGCCGAGTCAGGTGAACTTCCCGGAGCAAAGACGCCTGTTTTCCAGAATGGCCTTGTTGCGCAGCAGCGCGTTCCCAAGGAAGGCGGGTGCTGGGTGCTGGAAAACTGTAGGGACAGTACCCCCAAACCACTGCGGCGAGTGACCTTTCTTTCGGAGAGAACTGACCTTGGGTCCTCCTCCAAGCCTGAGTCAGGCCAAGGGCGTCCAGATAATAGTGTTACTGAACCCCCAGGATGGGCTCAGGGGTTGTATACTTTTATCTTTATGTCACCCCGAGGGTAGGTGTCTTGAGTACTAAGTCCTACTAGTCAAGACTGGTGTCTATGGTAGCAATGACTTCCATGAACCAGCCGCTCAGAGGACAGTGTCTTATAGTCTAATAAGCTGTATCCAATAAGAATCAATTTTTTTCAATCCTGAGTCATGTGACTCCTTCCTATATAAAAGTCAGGAAAGCTTGACACTGTTATTGACCCATTGAATAGAATACTATAAATTATTGAATAGAATAGAATAATATAAAAGGAAGAAGATGGTGCTTAATAGAGAGTTTCAGTTACTTTCTTCTTCCTCTTCACAGCCCATCCCCCACTACTGCCCCCTACACACCCCCCAAAGATGACTGGGCTTTGGATGAGGGGAACAGCAGGGGAAATCACCCAGCATGACTTCCCAGCAAGAGGACCAGGGCTTCCTGGCAGTCAGGAGAAAGTGAAAACAAGGGTGTGTTGTGCTGAAGGAGGAGATTCTGCTTAGGAACAGACTGTGCTGTCCTTAAACATGGTACACAAGGAGGGGGCTAAGTTAAGGCTGCCACCTTAGCGACCACCGTGTGCTGTACAGCAGGAGACCGACCTGGTTCACCCAGAACTGATACCAGAGATGTTTAAACAAGATGATATAAAACATGTCTCCTGAAAGAGAGGAAGATTCCTTGTTGTTAATGTTTTATGCTTGTTTTAAAATTATTAATATAGCTTAAAACCTTTTCCATGAGCAGTTAGTTTTGTATGGATAATTAGAAGAATATATAAGGAGTAAAGTCTGAAAGCGTTTGTTTATGCAGAGTCTCGGTGGATTTACGTATCTGTTTCTATTATAAGGTTTTAAGTTAAAACATTTAAGTTAAAATGTCAGGACAGAACAATAAAGCCAATAATTTTAAAATTTTTTTTTAAAAACCACAAACCTATGGTTGGTAACAGAAAATTGAGAAGCGTTTTAGATGAAGTGAGACACATCAGTTTTTCGGGCACAGTCGTCTGTCATTAAAATCATGAGGGGCAGGCTGGTCAGGAAGCTGAATCCTATCATGAGTTACCAAGACTCAGTGTTAGGGGACCAGCTATGGGAACAGGAAGAAAAGGGATTTTGAGGGATGAAACAACAGAATTCAGTGACAGATCCATCACTAATAAGAGGGCTTGATCTAATGAGAAAATATCACTCAAAGGAGATAGCCCAGTCAGGCTGCATCAGTGTACTTCTTGTTTATATGAACGATGACACCTTGAGATTTAAATTTCTCCTCATCCCCAACTTCCCGCCAGCCTTTTTGAACAAGCAACGAAGATTAGGGAGTGGAGAAGTGACAGTAACAGTCAAGTAGAAGTGTCTCTAACATCCTGTCATAGAAGACAACCCAAGTGTGAGAGTATTTGAGACCAAGGGTACGGGGGCAACAGTTATTAATGAGAAGAAAGTTTCTCATCTTCTTTGTCTACCCCATCCAATAAACAGGACTCTTTCTTTTTTACGTGGCCACTGTAAGCAGTACTCATTTAATTGGCCCAAGGAGTTAGACACATTACAGTTGACTGCGGCCTGTCCCAAATTCCTCCAGCCACCTCAGGGCACCATGGTTGTATGTCTCCCTTGAATAAACTCCTCAGACCCACCACAGTCTAGACGAACGTCGGTTGGAGGAGGCAAAATGCGGATGGAGGCGAAATCATTTTGAGCCGATTATTAATGGCATCCATAGTCTAGCAACAGAGATCCAGCCCCAGTGTCTCAGACACAGAAGAGCACATTTCCTCATGCAAAAATGATCGAGGGGCAGGTAGGGCAGGCCCGGGATGACAGTGCGATGAAGTCATCAAGGCCTGAGGTTTCTCTGCGTCATGATTCCTGACAGCTTCTAGTCACCAGCCATCTCACCTAGCTACAGAGGAGCCCGGGAAATGTAACCATTTAGCTGCGTGTATTTCCAGTCTGAAGAAAGATGACTTCTGTAACTAAAGAGAACATTAGTTATGGATTAGAAAATAGCAATGTCTACACATATTCTTCTACAAGGCATGGTTTCCATGTACTTGAACATGAACTCTGACCATGAATGGAATGACCTTAGCTATATTCTCTTTTCTCTGTCTCTCTCTCTCTCTCTCTCTCTCTCTCTCTCTCTCTCTCTCTCTCTCCTCTCTCTCTTTTTCCTTCTCCCCCTCCTTTCTTTTTCAGACTTTGTGTCACAAATCTTACCCAGGCAGGAATCTAAATAAGAATTGCTGTACCAATGTTCCCCTTGCATAACTCGGATTGGTAATAGGACCAAGAGTAGTATCTAGATGGTTAAAATAAAACCAGTGATCCAGGCTAACAGAGAAAGTGATGACAGAGACATAGTAATATTAACAAAGGATTCAGAGGGAGCTTTTATCCCGCACATCAGCAGACTGAGTATAACTAGAACACATTAACTACCGGAAAAGAAAGGGGGAGCTTGGCTCAGAATCAAAGTGTTTTATTGAACAAAACGTGTGGTGTGTTGGTTGTATCCATAAAGGGAGAAGAGAACCAATGTTACTGAGCAGATCCTCAACGCGTGCTAGGTCCTAGGTCAAACACTCCGCATCGTCTCTTCATTCACACAGCATCTCTGTGAAATGGCTTATTATTCCCCTTCTGTACAAAGATAGTAAGTGACTTGACCAAGGTCACACACAGAGCTACTAGGGAGTAGAGGCGGGCTTTGAATGTATTGCTCTGCTACCCTGCCATAATTCAGTGCCTTAAAACTGTTCTCCCACATTCCCTGCACACAATAAATTTGAGTTCAACCCAATCTTGTTGGTGTGTAGCCCAAGTTTTGACATTTTTCTGTCTTACACTGCTTCCTAACTCATCCTGTGTTCTCAGCTCCTGACTGACCTCCAGCCTCGTCTTGTGTATATGGCCCAGGTCATAAGTCTTGGACTCGAGGCTTGATAGGGCTCCTAGTTTTCATCTTGGGTCATTTACCCCTTTAACCACATCTGCATCTTAGCCTACGTGAAGACCCAGCTTCTTGGAGCTGCCCTTGGCCTTGGCCCACCTGACGGATCTTCCCACACTGTCCATGGAGAGAATCAGACCTGGGAAAACAGAACAGAATGGAGGGAGAGTCAAAGGAAAGGTTGTCCCATATTTAGAGTCCGGCTGATCCCTCGGAAGATCTCTCCACGAAGAGCGCAAGGTCTTTCCCGAATGACCCACCGTCCCCACCACGCCAGGTGTACTGGTCAGTGTTCTCCAGAGATATGGAGCCAATAAGAGGTGCATGTAAAGGCAGAAAGGGGTGCATTGTAAGGAATTTGGATCACGTGATGTTGGAGGCTGGCAAATCTTAAATCTGCACCATGAACTGCAGGATGGAGACCCAGCAGGACCACCGGAGTGCTTCCAGCCCAAGGGCGATCTGATGAGCAGCTTCCTGCTGCTTAAGGAGGTCAGTTTTGGTTCTACTCAGGCCTTCGAGTGATTGCATGAGGCCCTCCCATGTTATGGAGGGCAATCTGCTTCACCCAAGATTCACTCATGTAAATGTTAATCTCATCCAAAAACACCTTCCAGGTTAACACATAAAATTAACCATCATACTGGGTTAAAAAATAACATGGCTAATGCATTCTACATAAGGGGCGGGGCGAACTGTCAGTCATCATACCACAAAACTCCAAATAGTAATTCAGGGTTTATCATTGGAGCGAGATTGAATCAGGGGCACAGTCCTATGAATAACTCACAAGAGCTACCCAAGATGCATTACCCAGACCACTGAGGGCAATGACCCAGCATCAGGACCTCAGGCTGGCTACATCTCCTGGCCAGCACCTGCTGAGGGCTGCACCCCATACCAGGATGTCCATGCTGAGGAAGCAGAGTGGGTGTGCAGGAGCTGTGGCCTCGTACGCCGTGGGGGTTCATGCCAGAGCTCAGCCTGCCGGAGACAGCATGGACCTTGGACCCCATCTTGGCGTGTCCCAGATCACCACCCGTCCTGGCCCACATCACCCTACTCCAGTGCTGGTTTACTTCTGCATTGGCCCTTTGGTGGAAAGTTGGATAAAATCATGTAAAACAAGCCCATTTTCCACCCTAAGAACATTAATTTAAAGAACTAGCCAGCTATATGTTGGTACGAGATAGTCTGGTTAACTATGAAAAAGGCTGATCGATTACTCTCCTATTGGTTTTGAAGCGTGTCCTATCGGTGATGTACAAACTCCACATTGATCCCATACATTTCAGCCCACCTTGAACAGATATCTTAGTTTTGTCCCAGACCAGCTCAGAACTTAATCCAGTTCTTGTGGGTGGAATGTGTTGAAATGCACATGTTGAAATCCTAACCCCCAGGACTTCAGAATGTGACTATATTTGGAGATAGAACCCTTAAAATGTAATTAAGTTAAAATAAGAGCTTTAGGGCAGGCCCCAAACCAGTAGGACTGACATCCTTAAAAGAAGAGGAGATGAGGACCCAGACACACGCACACAGGCCAAAGGGCGACCAGGTCAGGGGACGTAGCAGGAAGGCTGCCACCTACAAGCTGAGGAGCGAGACCTAAGGAGAAACCAACCCTGCCAACAGCTTGATCTCAGACTTCCAGCCTCCAGAACTGTGAGAACACATATTTCTGTCGTGTAAGCCACCCGGCATGCATTTTGTCATGGCAACCCAAGCAAACTAACACAGCAGCTCAGTGATTCCTGTAATGCGCTCTGGTTACCAAAACGTCAGCCACTGTTGAGTTTATAATCACAATCACAGGGTCTCCTTGCTACTTGGGCCCTCCCCACCTCACCCCACCCCAAGGCTTGCTGGCACCCACCTACAGGGAGGAGAAGAGGAGCCTAAGGGATGGTCTTTCTCAGCTGCTTTGGTGTCATCTGGCCCCAGGTACTAGTGACACCAGTTCCAGCCACTGTCAGCGCCTGAGAGAAAAGAGCTGCATTCTGTCTTGGTCTGTTTCAACCTCACTTTCACAGTGCCCGTGTGTGAGCGAGTTTTCGTGCAGGTGACATGGCTGGTTCAGCTTCACCCCACCTGGCTCTCTGTCACGCAGACCCCTGCACCTGCCCAGATGCGGCCATGCCTCTGTTTGACCCCCCGGCCCCTTTGCCAGGCGGACGTTGCTTTGATGGGGTGTGCAGCGCAGCCTGGTCGGCACTTCCTCGCCATGCTCACCAAGACCAGTGGTGCCGCCACCTCCCGAAACCTCCTGATGAAACGTGGGCCCTGGCATCCAAATTCCCTCCACACACAATGTTCAGGGTGCAGAGGTCCTGTAACCCCCTTTCTCCAAGGGCACGAGAGGGGAGCAAGATGGGGAAGGGTAGATCCTAGCACTCGCTGTTAGCCTAAGACAGCTCTTAGTTCTGTATTTTCTGGCGGGAAGGCTGCCAAACCTGCACAGGTTTTCCAGAATGTGTGCCTCTGCAGCTGTGAGCCAGGCTTCAGGGAATCCATAATCCTGCCTTTATTAACAGCTGAGTCCATTAGCCCAGGTGGAAGGTGGGTGAGAAAGGATTTTGATCTGTGCTCTAAGCTTCGTGGTCTATTGTTAATCATTGAACAGTGACATACCGGCTGTCCTCTGGATGCTGAGCTTGTCCCGAGTGGGGTGTACAACCAGCCATCGTGCCCACTCTCAGGAGCTTTGTCACAGTCCTGGGGAACCTGTCTCCTTAGAAGGATAGTGGTGTCTGGAAGTGCTGACAGGAAGGCCTGAGGCTACCCACAGACTGGAATTGGGGGTCAAAGGCCACAACCCAGAGAGCAGGGTTTTTCAGCCTCAGCATTGTGGACATTTTGGACCAGATAATTCTCTGTTTTGCAGAGCTGTCCTGTGTATTGTAGGATATTTACCCACCTCCCTGTGTAAATATCAGTAGCACTCACCCACCTCCCCCACGTGACAACCGAAAATGTCTCAAACGTTACCAACTGTCCCCTGGGGGCCAAATCACCCCCACTGAGAACCACTGTCCTAGAGGTAAAACCATTACAGAACTGAGGGGTACGATCAGGGATGAGAAGGGAGCAGAAGAAGATGAGAGACGGCTGGCTTCACCCTAAGGAGCTGGGCAGGTGATGCCTGGGGCACACTGTGCTCGCTGCAGGTGACAATACTCCAGCTCCTCCATGAAGCTGGCCTGAAGCTTGGTCTGATGAGCTTGCAATGAGTAGGAAGACAAACAACCTCCAAGAAAGAATAAAGCGTTTTTAAAATCTGTTATGAAGAAAAAAGCAGTGAAAAACCAATAAATGTAGAGCAACGTTAGGCTGAATGGTGACAACAATCTGGGAAAGAATTTTTGAATCTGCATACAAGCGGAGAGACAGATGCACTGTCACCCACAAGTTCTGAATCAGAAGGGTAAAGGCAGTTGTGGACAATTACAAATGTCCTTTGGCAGCCTTATTTTGAACAGCTGAGTGCAAAACTTTGAGGTATTGGGCAAACCTGGAAAACACAACACAGAACCAGATTTTCAACTGGGGGAAAATTAACAGGGAAATAACCCCACACACACATAAGAAATAATAACAGCTATTATTTATTGAATACCTAAGTGTCAGCATCTTTACTAAGCGGTTTTGTTTAATATTCATGACTCGTTTACCAAGGTTAACAAAATAAGGAAATCAAGATTCAGAAGGATTAAGTATTTTTCCCAAGTCACTAAACTGGAAGCAAATAACACAGGATTTAAACCTAGGTCAGCTTGATCCCAAGGCCCATGCTTTGCCACTCTCCCGTGTTATTCCAGGCAGAATAAATATAATAGAAGCATTTTAATACACAGTCCACTTCAACAACTTTCCGGATTAACAGACATCCTTGGGTTCGTCTGTGGAGCATACCCACAGATGCCCACAGCCCTGGAATGATGAAAGCCAGGTCACTCACTACCGCCCCCAACAGCCCAGTTGGATGCTTACCAAGACTCAGGTGTATTTGTCCCCAAAACAGATGTAGGTCTAGTTTTACCTATTTATCAGTTATTAAAATTGTACGATTTAATTAAGTACTATGTAAACTGATTTTAAAAATGAGTTGAAAAGGAAAAAAAGGTTTTTTTAATAAAAACTGAATGGAATGCTTTGTAAAGACTCAATAGAGGTGAGCCACTGAAAATAAGCACTTAGATGTCAGCAAAAGAGATACAAGATTGATTGAGAAAGTAATTTAAAAATGAAAGGCTCCATTGCTGGGCAGGTGTCTTTCAGTTCGCACTGCACTTCAGAGAACTGAAGATGGAAACAGAGAGATAAGGCATTATTAGTGCGGTGATGGGTAGCTCCAGTCATGTCTGGCTCTTTATCCAAAAAATATTGCATGAATACGCACTTGCACGTTTTAAGTTCAAAGGCTTTGTTTAAGGTAAACACGAATATTTTATTCTGACTCCGACTTTTTTTTTTTTTTTGATCACATGGAGTAAAAAGACTGCGTCTCTTAGCGCTAAAAGAACAAATATCTTCCTGAGCACACTCTCGAAGTCGTGGTCACACGTCCAGTCTGCTGGCGCACGAAGCTCTCGGCTGGTTAAATTCTGGGGGTCCTGTGGTGGATGAATCTGAGACGTCTTCCACCCAGGCAATGATGCTCATGCGCAGACTGTGGCTACTCCATCTTCTTCCCCTCCCCCCACCCCAGCTTTATTGGGGCATAATTGACCATTAAAATTATAAGATAGTGAAAAAATAAATAAATGTCTCGTCTTTGGATGTAATGTCTATTTTTGTTTCAATTGGACTTTCCATTGGCCTATTTTTCTTTCGGGTTCAGCAAACCTTTTCAAGTCCAAAGGGGAGATTTGGTTTTCTTTTCTTTCAGTCCCTGGAGCCCAAGGTCGTCTCCCAGTTTTTGTTTTAGACTGAACTCCAGGTGAGAAATCCTCAGTGATGGAGTGGTCTGCAGAGCCAGGGGACAAAGAGTCTGCTTCCAACAACCACCAGGCAAGACAACAGTAGTCAAGTGAGGTCCCCTCCCCGCCACACACACACACACAGGGCCCTCACACGCTGCCGCTGTGGACAATAACCCCGCCCCTGCTCCCTTCCCCCACCATACCCCCACCCCACCCCCACCCCCACCCCCATCCCCACCTCCACCCCCAGCTCGCCCCTGAAGAGCTCAGGAGCCATGGTGTAGCACGCTAAGGGAGGAGGAGCAGCAGATGAAGGCAGGAAAGTGGGGGCCCCCACCCTGCTCCCCACTGCTTTCTCCCACCTTGCGCTGCTCGCCTGCTGTAGGCCTGTCCTGAAGCGGGGAAAGTCTGGACTTTAAATCAGAGTCAGAGTTTTATTAAACAGACTGGGCATTGAAGATGGTGGAGCCTGTGTTCTGACTTATGGTGGTTGTGTGACCTTTAATTACCTAAGAATTAAAAAAAAAAAAAAAATGTAAAGGGACCAGCATTTTAGTCCAGGGCAAAGAAAAAACAAGCTCATCAGACCCGATGTCATGACACAGGGGGTATCAAAAGAGAAGTCACGTAGTGGTCACACCCCATGAAGGATGAGTCACTGTTACCCAATACGATGGTTACTTAATGTGCTCTAACACATCCGTACAGCGTCTACCAGAACATTCCCCTTACTTCTGGTACTCGAGTGGCACTCCACTGGATTCCTAGTGCTCATTTGGTTTTTCTTTCCATGAGTCATTTCAGGGGATTTTCGAGCTTATGCCACCGTTTTGTCTAGGAGCACCCACGCCCAATCAGACCAAATGTGACCCTTCAAGTTTAAAAGTAGTAAGCAAAATAACAACTTAGATTCTTCTAGACAGTTCCTGGTGTCCAGGGTTGTTTTCAAACATTTTTTGAAATTCTTTTCGACAAGGGTTAAGAGTAATGCCAGCTGCCCTGCCAGATCAAGCCCCCTTCTCCAGGGTTTACACTCCGTCACAGCCCAGCATACATGTCCCACCTTTCTCTCCATCCGCTAGCAGGTGGGAAAGAGAACGAGAAAGGCTGTTTGGGGCCCAGCCTGGACATGCCATACAGGCCACCTGCTCACACGCCGTTATCTGGGACTCGGCCACGTGGCCACATCTGATGCGAGAGAAGCAGGACCAGGTACCTCGCCTCTGTGACCAGGAAGAAGAAGAAATGAATGGGCTTGGTGAGGATTTAACAAGTCACAAAAAAATATATATGGACCTATTAAGGGTTTCATAACTGATCATTGTAATAAACGCTAAGACATAAATTAATAGCCACAAGATACCAAGAAATGGGATGACAGTTCTATTAGTTATGTAGGGGAGGAAAATTTTTCTATGCGCTCCTAGGTTCTTTTGACAGGTCTAATAGTTAAATTGACATAAGACAGATTAACAGGAGAAAAAAAATATAATTTCATACTTACGGGAGCCCAAAAGATATGACACTCCAGGGCAAGTGAGCAGCTGAGACCAAGGTGACATCCTGAGCTCAGGAGTGGGATGCGGCCTGAGGCTTCAAAGAGGAAGAGGGCGATTCACAGGCTGTAGAGAAGCAGGTATTCGGTAACCGGATGTTTGCCCTGACCTGCAGGTAAGGCTTTCGGATTCAAAGTTATCTCTGGTCATAGCTGTCTTCCTGGGCCAGACCCCTACAGAATTCCTTTTAGGCAGGTAAGAGAGAGGGAAATGTTTTTCTGGAGTCCATCTTGATTGACTTTAACTCAAAACAATCTGTATGCCGAAGTGGCACATTTTGGGGTGGCATATTCTGCTCCCCTTCAGTCACTTTCTAAAGAATTTAGAAATGCAAAAAAAAAAGCATACGTTAGCTCAATGCCCCTCACAGCCAATCGGTATGATTGACGTTTGGTCAAAGATAAATAGCACCGTTACAGAACGAACTTTGGAAATTTAAGAATAAATCTGAAGGTTTATTCAAAATAAATAAAATGATTCCCTTGTTAAGACATTTAGTAGTAGTAGTTCAGATTTAAGTTCATTTTAAATGTGACGTTATAATAGTTTCTCAGTGTGTCAGCTGCTAGATTCCTGAGGTCGCTACTGTACCTCACGATGTGACTCCAGCTTTTCCAAAGGTCAAGGCTAAAGCCTCGCATGTACTGAATTTTGGAAAATACTCAGGTCAAAGTCATACCACGGTTTAGCCTTCAAAAACACGTTAAATATTTATCATCGCTTTAATGCCTCCTAGTGAGATTCCTATGCAGAACAAGCACATTCATTGGCTAGTGAGTAGCCTGTATATTTGCTTGTTCCTTATTTTCAAGGTCTAAGGCCTTGGAATGCTTCCTGGACCTCGCCAGTCCCTTTTGGGGGGTTGAATCCCCTTCTCGCAGCTGGGCTTCCTCCGGGGGTCCTACTTGGATGGCATTAGCCAATGCCACCCCAGGGCCCCTCCCCCACCCTGCATCACTTCCACCTCTAGGCTCCCTCAGGACTGAGCCCCGCTCAGAGAATGGGCCTCCGGAAACTTTTGTTTGCCTGCACACATCTAAGTGTTCCTTGCCTGCTAGACAAGGCCTTGGACAGCCCGGCTTTGCTAACAAGAGAGACTCTGTGGCCACCTCAGCCCCTTTTCGCTTGCCTCCTACCCACACCTGCCCTCGTCACCATTCGCCCGTTCCTCTGTCTGGGCAGAAGCTCTATCTACTCAAACCTCTTGGATCCTTTGACTATATTTAGTTCCTAGAACCAAAAAAAAAAATCCCCTTCCCCCGTGTCTAAGCTTTCTCCTATCGAGAGGAAGACTTGTTATTCAGTTCAAAGGTCTATGGGCATCATCTAAAGATGTCACAAACTGGGGACACTTAACGCTTATCATGACATCAGTCTGATGAGATGAAACATACTTTAAGTCTCATTCTCGGCAGCAGTAGTGCCGTTATTTGCTGAAGGTCTAGTATTGCTTATCTCTCTCCGGGAAGCCCATTGTGTATATTTAAGAGAGTAGGCTGTGAAATAAGTTTAATCCTCCAGGTCGAGACTTTGCTCCTTCTTACCTGCTGCTGTTTAACTTCTCTGAACCTCGGCTGTCTCATCTATCAAATAGGACCCATACAAGCCCCCTCTCCCTGAACCTTTATACACTGCTGGTGGGACTGCAAATGGGTACAGCCACTATGGAAAACGGTATGGAGGTTCCTCAAAAAACTAATCTACCATATGATCCAGCAATCCCTCTACTGGGTATTTGCCCCAAAGACTTAAAAAAATCATATCGATAAAGATATTTGCACACCGATGTTCATAGCAGCATTATTTACAGTAGCCAGGATGTGGAAGCAACCGAAGTGCCCTACAATAGATGATTGGCTAAAGAAGCTGTGGTTCCTATATACAATGGAATATTATCCAGCCATAAGAAGAGATGAAATACTGCCATTTGCAACAATATGAATGGACCTCAAGATAATCATGCTAAGCGAAATAAGCCAGACAGAAAAGTTGAAAATCACATGATATCACTTACATGTGGAATATAGACCTAAAAGCAACAAAGGAACAGGACAAATAAACAGAGACTCAGGGACATGGACTATAGACTAGTGGTTACCAGAGGGTAAGGAATGAGGGAGGAGCGGGGAGGTAGATGGGGTAAAGGGGGTCAAATATAGGGGGGGGTAGAGGAAGGGCGAAGTGGGTAAAGGGGATCAAATATATGGTAGCTGAAGGAAACTGGACTTTGGGTGGCAAACACACAATAGAATATATAGATGTTAAATTATAATGTACACCTGAAAATTATATGATTGTGTTAAGCAGTGTTATCTCAATAAACTTAGTTAAAACAAACAAACAAACAAACAAAAAAAGCCCTCTCTTCCCTAGATGCCTGGTTGTGAAGACTGATGAAACAATGCAGGCGAAGTGTTAGCCCTCGCTTCCCCGCTCTCTGTCTATCCCCATATTCTTTTTCCTCTCCAGAAGCCCAAGGAGACCTCAGACATCTCTAAGGCCTCCACTGGGTGACAATCTCACACAGATGTTTCTCTCCTCAACAATGAGGAACAAGCCCAGCTTTCATCTGAAACATTCTAGCACATTCCACAGGGGCTTCGTGAGTCCCTTTTCCTGACCGTGCACCCACCTCCTTCCCCTGTCTGGGCAGTAAGAGTCCACAACGCTGACTTGTCTTTGACCCAGGGTTGGAATTAGATTTAGATTTGGGAATTAGCATTTAGATTTTTCGCTTTTGTTCCATCACTAGGTGGTGCCCTTTCCCAGAGGACCATCAAGCATTTTCTGTTTTGCAATTTGTTGAAGAGGTGTACCAGATGTCTCCGATTCGGGGTACTCAGGTTGTGAGAGCGTCCTGCACTAGTGTTGTTCTGATTCACCACGTCCCAGATCACAGGGGCTTTGACCGGAAGCCTGTGCTGGTGTGGATGGGGGTGTCTGCAGACAGAGTGGCTGCTGTCTAAGGTTTTGCCTCGCTGGGCTGCCCCTTCTCTGGTCCTTTGGTTAGAGGGACCAGACTTTTGTTGGGGTGCATGTTTTGTCTGTGCTTGTTGGTACTTCCAGATGGACAGCTTCTTGGGTTTATGATGCAAAAAAAAAGCCCAAAGAGCTCACCTCCCCTCTGTCTGGTCCGCCTTCTCGTGCTTGTCTTATAATGTCCAGGATTTTTAGTTTTGCTTAACAAGAGAAACATGGAATATGATGTCCACTCCATTGTCCCAGAAATGGAACCTTTCAGAATTGTATTAGAAACGACTTGCTTGCTGGGTGAAAGCAGGTTTTGGTGGGTGGCAGGGGACTAGCTAGAAGGCTGTTGCAGCAGTCCACAGGCAAAGATGAAGACCTGGACGTGGCTACTAGCTCTGGACACAGATGAATGGGCTACAGAAAATATTTAGGCGGTTAATGAAGGCAGGAAAGAGCAACGGGCATAAGTCTTGTGTCCTCCCTAACGTGTGTCTGTAACAGGCGGGCATCACGGAACCCCCTGAAGCCCAGGGTTCTTCTCCATGGAAGCACAGGTGTGAGGCTCATCCAGGGGGAAACAGGTGCCTGGCTTTTACATAATTTATGGGGAATAAAGACCTGTCCTTTTGAAAAATCAGAAGAGGTTTCACCGAGTGTTCAACCCAACAGGACTTACCTGTTGCATCTGCAGGTGAAATACCAAGCATTAGAGGCAAACAGAAGAGTATTCTGAAAAGTTCTGAAAATAAGGTTGTCCCAGCCCCTTACATTTTTAAGCTATCTAGGTCTATGTCTTATAGAGCTTGGTTTTCTGGAAGTGAATAATGGCATTTCAATGTCTGCTTTATCACATCACTGAACAAGGAGAGCTGTAAGCATGATATAATGTAAAAGCAACAAGCATAAAGCCGGCTGCCACAGAGAGAGCAATTACTTTTGATTCATGGGTTTGGTAAAGGAAACCAATCCATATCTTGAGACTTCAAATATTCAACGCTCTGCAGGTGAATTGCTTTATTATGTTTTTCTTCCTGAGAAAAACCTAGCTTTGTTGGTACTTTTCCACTGTATTTAACTGGTTTACCACTTAAACGCCCTTGTTCTCTAACTGTGTAAGTCAGAATGTGTTTGGTCATGGGTAATGGGAACCACAAGGATGGTGATTTAATCATAAGGACATTCCTGTTTCACTTCACAGGAAGCTCAGCAACTGGCCGTTCCCGGGTTAGTTTGGAAGCTTAACGATGCCATCCAGGATGTAGGGACTTGCACCCTCCACTCTGCATTCTCAGCTTCTGTTTTCCCACTTGGTGCCTCGTGGTCATGAGGCCGTGTCTACAAACGCAAGCATCACAAGTTCTCCCAGCCTGTTGGGAGACGAGAAGGCAGGGAGGGGGAACAAAGCACTTTTCCTCATGCATCTCTCTTATCAGAAAAAAAAATCTTTCTCAGAAACCTCAGGAAGTTTTCTCTGGTCCTGGCCAGAATTGGTCAACTGGCCATTTCTGTCCAGAAGAAGATTGGATGTCACTATGTGGTAAAGAAGACCACAGCGCCTACTCTTGACCAGGGGTTATCATCAGAGGCATCCTACCTACCCATCCAGGGGTATTAGAAAGACAGAGGGCACTTTGGGTTGTCAGACAAACAGAGGTGTTATTGTGGCATTTAGTGGGTTGGCCTAGGGCTGCTAAATGTCCTAAAATGCACAGAACACTTTTCCATGCACACAGAGATTCATCCTATCCAAAATAGCAATACCACTCCTGTTAAGGCACATGGGCTTGGACCACCCATCATTCATCCCCTGGGCTGAAGATGTTCTGACTCGAATACAACTAGGGGCTCATCGGACTCGAATACAACTAGGGGCTCATCGGCGGGAAGGGGAGCACAGCCCTAGCAGAGTGTGCTGTGTACACGCTGGTGGAAGCCGGAAGGAGCACAGTGATGTGCAGCCACGGTGGCACCCTGGGTCCCTTTCAGAAAGCGCTGGTATTTGCACTGAATGAGCAACCAGGAAAAAAGCTATAGAAATCAAGATGCGGAAATTGCCTCCAAGGGCTGTCTTTATTTGTCCTGATGAAGGAATTCCCCAGTGACTGGACAAACCTGTCTCTGAGAAGTGACTCCGAGCTCCCCACACGTCTATGGTTCTGCTCTCTGCTCCCACCAAGGATTCAGAATGATTAAAACCCAACTATATAGCCACATTTGGGGGGGAAAGTCTCCTTTGCAGACCCTGTATTCAGTACAAAATGGCAGGTGTTTTGTACTGAAAACATTTAGTAAATGTTTCTTGGGTCTATGACAAACACATTGATTCAAAATTACATAAAGAAACAAAGCCTGGAAAATTGTTCAGCATTACATTTAAGGAGATAGGTACAATGAAATAGCAATTTTAAAATAGTAGTAGTGAAAATCATGATTATCATCTAATTATGTTATTAAAAAAAAATTTTTTTTTAGAGTTCCAGACAGAAAGGATGGCCTGAGCAAAGGTACTGGCTCATGTCAGACCACGGTGGGCTCAGGGTCACACCAGCTCTGAGGCTCGGGAGGGTGTCCATGAATCACTACCCACTTCTTCAACTACCAATTCTGCCCGCATCAAGGGTCCCCGGACTTTTTGGGTGCCGATGATGAAGGCCAGACTGACTGAGAATGCCTTTTCCTTTTCTTCTCTGGTCTCTCTATTAATATTTTATTAGATGTTTCCTAAATCCAACTAGTAGAAATATAGCTTATAAGCTGAGGCTAAGAAATATAGGAAATCGGCTGAGGCTAAGAAGTAGGCTGATGGGAAAGAAGTAGACAATTTACTTGACATCAATCAAACTCAATGGTATGTGCTATTTAAAACAGTAGTGTGTAAGTAACTTTCATCATTCTTTGACATCTCACTTGAAATTGTAGCTTGAAGCAGCAAGAATACTGATATTGAGGACTATGGAAGGTCTAATTCAGGTACTCAATAAATATTTATTGTTCATAATTTCCCTAAAGTCTTGGGATGGGGAGATAGTTTTGCTAGTATTGTTAGATTGGCACTCCTGCTCTTTCTCCTGTATTTTCTGTCAATTGGAGGTTGTCCCAATATTACGGATTCTAAATTTGATCGTTGAGTTCAGGTGGCGACCACCAGATGGCTCCACTATACAAGTGTGTTCTCTACAATTAGATAAATAACCCGGCCAGTGATATTTTGGTGCCTCGTGAATATTCCCATTCCCCAACAACTTGTCATCTAAAGGTTTTCAAGTCCCTTGAGAATTCTGGCCTGAATCAATTATTTCTTTAGGATTTGCATAGAAGTCATTTTCTAATTATATCATTTATTCTACACATATTTTCTGTCGCTCTATTGTAAAGAATTTTTCCTCATCAACCAGGAGTGAACGCCAATTCTCCTTTTCTAAAAATGGCAAGGCAGATACTACTTTTCCCTTTAACAACTCAGTTTTAGAATAAGAAGTTTGGTGTAGTAGTCATTTCCAATGATAAAAAAACAATCTCTTGACCCCTTTCTCTCTCATAGAGTCATAGTTTTTTTTCTCTATTTTTTTAAAAATCAATTGTAGTCATTTTTTTAATGCTAAAATTGCCCTAAATTTGGCCTATGGGAGGTACTTTAAGCTTGTCTTTTTAAAATTTACTTTTACATGCTGAATATACAAATGGACATGGCCAGATCTGATATAAAAATAGAATTCTGACCCACTACCTACAGCAAAATGCCTTGGAAACCAACGCCCTTATCTACAGCAACGGGCCCAGAAGCCAGCCTCCTGGAAATCAGCCTGCTGTCCCTACTAATGATCCAGGGAGCTAAATAAAACTTCTATAACAATCAGCTCAACATGGCCAGCACTTGATTAAAAACTGACAGCTTCCCTAATTTTTGTCCCCACTTCCAACTTAGAACTAAGTGAAGAAAGCCAAATAAGCATCCCCAGCCAGTCACATGGATGCCCCACCTCTAGTCAACTGCCTCCAGCTTCCTGGTGCCAATGACCTCCAACAGGGCACACTTAGAACTACCTCCATTCACTAAGAAGCTCCCCCACTCCGCGGGCCACCTTTGAGTCTCTGCCAAACACAAGCAATGGTGACTGAGTCTCTTGCTACACCGAATTCCGAATAAATAGCCTTTGCTTTTCTCATTTTGTTTTCATTTATCTTCACAATTTACTGAGGCTTAATTTACATACATATCAGCATATAACTTATATGAGGTATAATATATATAAAGTATAATTCACAGTAAGTACACCCATTTTAGTGGTACAGTTTAATAAAGTTTGACAAAGTTATACACCTGGGTAACCACCACCCTAATCATGATGTAGAATATTTTTATCACTCCAAAAAGTTTCCCTATTTTCCTTTCTAGTTGATTCTTGTTACTTTCCCCTCTTAGCCAAGCACGAATTTGATTTCTGTCACTATAGATTAGTTCTGGCTGACTCCTAAGTCCTGTTGATATCTTTATTAGCCTAAGCACTTCCTTTGCATTCAAACTCAACAAAATGTCTGACTTGTCTCCTACTTCTGCCCCAGAACAGAATCAGCCTTTTCCAAGGCATTCTGGATATATAAAATGTAATTTAGAAACTACAATCTAGTTCCTAAGTGTGCACATTGTTACTGGAAGGTGACCAGCCATCCTGGTTTGCCTGGAGCGGTTCGAGTTGTAACACTGAAAGTCCAGCATCCCAGGACATCCCTTCAGTCCCTGGCATACTGGGACAACTGGCCAACCTAGTGCTTCTAGGCCCTTTCAATGCATAGAACTAGAAAGTTTATTTTAAAAACCATGTGCTCAAATTGATATTTCTGATTTAAACATACTATAGTTTTTTTCTGAACTTCTTGATCTTATATTTGTATCTCATTTTCTCCTACACTGGAAGTCTTGTATATTATAACATTAAAATATGTATGTTATCCTACAGTATAGTTTCAAAACCACAGCAACGATATTACAATTGTAAACCACTGAGGGAAGCTGAAGGTTCTCTTGCAGCTCTTTGTCACCCTTAGACTAAAAGCCATCAGATATTCTCTGATTACAATGTTCAAATGTGGGGAATAACTCTGGTTAACAACATAGTTTTGTGACCAATTTGATCTAGTTCATTTGTTTCAATTTGCTCTCTACTTTAGGTTTACTTTGTTCCCTTTTTTATTTCCTTTTTTGTTATGTAAAACTTTCAAAGTTCAAAGTCGAGAAGACTTGCTTTTGTTTCTTTCCCCTCCACCCTTTCTCACCACCCTCCACAGGTAACCATTTTTATTGTTCCTAGAATATCCTTCCAATTTTCCACATAAACCGGGACTCATGCCAGAGCAACAGAAAAATATAGTCCTCATTTTTTAAAAAATGGTTGCATTGTATCCTATTGTATGAATGTATGTCCATCTAGTTCCCTGTTAATGGACATTTGAGTTATTTCCAAGCTAATGTTAGGACAAATGGACACTGCAATCAACACCGCGCCTGCATGCTGTTTCTACTTGTGGAGGTGTATTTGCAGAATAAAGTTAGGGTTAGCAGTGGAATTGCAAGATCTAAGAATAAATGGATACAGAATTTTGGTACTCCATGGAGAGCTTGAATCAATTCCCCACTTCCATCAGGAAATTTATGAGAACTGTTTAACGACCTCTGCTTTTCTTTCCAGTGAATTGTCTGTTCGCGTCTTTGCCGGTTAATTCTTAGGAGTTTGGTCGTTCTCTATTCAGTTTTGAAGTTTCTGAGATTTAAGTTGCAAATATTTTCTTCACACTGATCTGATTTCCTGGGAATGCACTACGATCCCTTTGACCGTCTGGGGTACACTTTAATCTGATCCTTTGATATCATCTAATTCCAGGACACCTCCTTGGGGGGGATAAACAGTTTGAGTAAAGCTGGATTAAGGGCAGACCAATCAAATGAATTACCTGATCCCTGTTTTAAGCGTAAGAGATTATTTCACGTTGACAAGTAACACTATCATGCTTATGCAACGGACCGCATGCCCCAAAGTTCCGCGTAAGAGAGCATATTCGAATTAAAAAAAAAAAAACTTATTGCATCGGTTTCATTAAAAGCACCCAGAGTTCGCCTTCCCCTCGCTTCTGTTAGCAAGGTGCCCCTAGAGATGCTGACACGAGCACACAACCTCCGGCCGCTAGACAATAGCTCCTCCGTTTCTCCTGGAGATGTCAAAGCAGGGACGAAGCCAGCGGCCAGGAGGCTGCACTTCAAGACGGAAAAGAAGGCATGGCTTTCCCGGCTTTCCCCATCGAGCCGGGTGAGGCGGAGGGAAGCCAGGCAGAGCCCGCGCCCCGCCGCGCCCCGCTCCGCCCCGCGCCGGACGGAGCGCGCACCTGGCCGCCGGCGCGCGGAAGCATCCGGCCGGGCGTGGTGCGGCCCGCCAATCACACGCCGCCCTCGCGCGGATCCCTCCGCCAGAGGCCGCGCCGCAGCCGCAGGTGGCCGG
The DNA here is from genome assembly GCA_004027375.1 of Macroglossus sobrinus. Lineage (NCBI taxonomy): Eukaryota > Metazoa > Chordata > Mammalia > Chiroptera > Pteropodidae > Macroglossus > Macroglossus sobrinus. The sequence continues at coordinate 198,342 of PVKZ01002098.1, forward strand.
CGAGCGCGTCCACCTAACGCCACCCAGCGCGACCCCCGCCGCCCTTCCCGTGATGCCCCGCGGCTGACCTCGGCCGCCGCGGCCCACCCCCCGCCCGCGTCCCGCGTCCCGCAGCCCTCCGCCCCCGCCGAGCCTGCGGCGCGCCGGCGGCCGCGGGGCGGGCACCGAGGCGGCCCCTCCCTCAGCGCCTCGAGGGCCCTGGCCGGGCGCCGTCGCTGCGCCTCTCCGCCCCGCGGGGGGCCCCGGCGGCGGCCTGGAGCGTGCGACCACGGCGGGGGGCGCCTGGCGGGTGAGCGCGGGGGGGACGCGGGCCTGAGGGGGCGGCGGCGGGGGCGCGCTCCGGGAGCGGGGGTTGCCGGGCGGCGGGGGCGCGCCCGGGAGGGGGTGCCGGACGGCGGGGGCGCGCTCCGGGAGGGGGTGCCGGGCGGCGGCGCGGGGCGGGGCGGGGCGGGAGGCGCGGGGGGTGGGGCGGCGCGGCCTCGCTTCCTCCCTCAGCGCCATTTTGTGGCAGCCAGACCCGCAAATAAAGGGGTGCGTCGGGGCTGCGGCGGGAGGCGGCGCGCGGGGGCCGGCTGCAGCGCGGTCGGGCGGCCCGGGCGGCGAGCGGGCGGCGCGGCCGCGGCCTATGTGACTGGGCGGCGCCGGCGCGGCCTCCGTGCGGAGAGGTAGGTGCGGGCTCCGGCGGCGGCGGCGGCCGCGAGGACTCGGGGTTCCAGGGGCTGAGGCCCGGCGCCCGGGCCCGGGCCGGGGCGGGCAGAGCCCGTCGGCCTCCCGTTAGCCGGCCCGCCCGCGGGGGGCACTTCCGCCGTCTCCCCTCCCCGGGCCCGGCGCGGGCGCGCCCGGCAGTCCGCCCCCTCGGTGCGCGGCCCGGCCCCGCCGCGGCGTCGCCCCCTCACGGTCCCCGCGGCCCGAGCGGAGGACTAGCGGGGCGGCGAGCGCGGCGAGGGAAGGAACTCGCCGCGTTCGGGGACCAGATTTCCCATCGCGCAGTGGCTTCTTGCTGCAGCTGCGTGCTCCTGTGGACTTCCATGTTTAAGTGACTGGTGTATTTATTATTCTAAGTAAAAAAAAAAAAAAAAACGTTATTGAATTTCAGATTTCCGTGAATTTTTAAAGTTTCACCTTGGGTCCTTGGAAGACTGTTATTTGATTGTTTTTTTCAAATCACGTCTGGGAACACGAGTCCATCTTTGTGTTTTGATGAAATCAGTTGGATGGTTGATCCCAAAGGATTATGTTTACATCTTAAGTAACCGTGTTTAGGTAGTTAAGAACGAGTCTCTTGCCCCCAGGTAGACTACTAGTATTTTCTTGAGCATCTTACGGTTGTGAATTGTCCGTCAGTGAGGATTTAGTTAGTTCCGTTGCTGAGGAAGATAAAGTGGAAGTTGCAGTTCGGTCATCACGAGTTTACCCAGTTTTTGAATTTTAAATGTTGATCATTAAGCTTTCTATGATACACATTTAAACTCCCATTTAAAAACGACAGAAATCTTTTCAGGAGAGCTATATTTTATTTACTCATGTCAATTCAGTAGCATCTGATGAAGCAAGTTGAGGAAAAATTGTATATTCTTAGTAGATAGCCAAGTGATCAGTATTTTCATTTACTTCTCAGTGGTGGAACTGACACAAACTACGTAAATTTCTAAGTCCCAAAGGATAAAAGTAATGATACAAGTGTGTCCCAGATACTGCTGCTGTTTTACTTGGCTCGTCTTACTTACAGAACTTTCCTGATTCAGTTTTGAGTCATGCTTGCTCAAAATATTTCTTGGGTATTTGTTAGAGAAATGAGTTGAGGTATATGATAGAGAAAATGTATAGCAGTCCTAGGATGTGGAGATGAGGGTTATAGTTATTTGTACAGTACATTAGAACTTTCAAAGTCCCTTACAGTTTTGTACGTATGTAGTATAGAATCCCCTTGAAAATATTCTTCACCTAGTAGTCTTGATCATTTTTATATAATTGTATATTTTGTTGCTCTTGGAAAACAATCTTTTCCTTGCTCTTAAAAATTTTATGTCGATGGGTCCTTTAGCAGAACAAGGTCTAGATAGCATTTGGTTTTATTCTTGTTATTTTTTAAATTATATCCTACTTTTCTGCCTCTAAATAATTTTATGTTACCAAGCTTAGGAGAAAAACTTTTATATATTCCCATAACAGTACATTGCATGTTAAGGTAGTACGCAGGCTAGAACTTAGTGTTATAAATGTTTTCTACTCTTAAAAATGTAGTTGGTGGGATTTAATTTTTCCTAAATGCATATTAAAATTATTTTTAAAGTTAGTGTTAGTATTTTATTTGAAAAGTATCTTTGTATAGCATTTTTTTGGCACCTTAAAGCATTGAGATTTGCAGTGCTTCGTGAGACATCCAAAATTTGTATCCTCTTTTTACTGATTTGGAGACTGTAGCCCAGGGAATTAACTTGCTTAGAATCACATGACTGATGAGGTACAAGAGTCAGGAAAAGGTGGTCTTCCAATTCCTAACTAGGGCTAAGGCTAGTACAGTGTCAGATTGTTGATTTCTTGGATTTACTTATGATCAGTTTGAACGATGTCATGCCTTATTACAGAAGTTGTGATGGTGCTTGCTTCTGTCTAGGGAGAACTGAGTTTCATAACTTAGGATCATAATGCTAACTAAGAGCCAGGGAGGTACTGGGATCTGGGAAGCTAGGCACCCAGCCAACCAAAACTGAGCTCTCCATCACAAGCTGTTTCTCAGTGTTAAGGCATCAAGAGTAGACGGTGGTTCTGGCATTCTACACTTGAGATGTATTATTTTTGAATTATCCACATGAAACCATTACATAGTCAATTTTCTTAAACCTGCTAAAAGGTAACTAAATTGGCCAAGTTTGAATTTGACCTATTTTGCTTTTCTGCATTCTCTACTTTAGCTAGCTGTAAGCTGCTTGATCGTTGAGGATGGGAAAGTGGCAGAATTATCCATCATCTTCAGTTACCAGTTTTTGTCAGTTCATCTGAAAAATGAGGGCTGACTGTAACTGAAAAGTTGTGATTATTAAATAAGTGGCTCGTAACGCTGAAGGTGTATTCATTTTTGTCCAGAGTTCAAGGTTCAACTTATTTCGGTCATTCCATTTTCTGATAACGAGAATAGATTGTAGCAAGAACCTGAAATGTCCATTAATCTTGAATTGTCCTTATGAATCTAAAATTGACTTTAAATGGTTATTGTGTTATCAGTTGTGCTAAAAAGAAATTGTCTTGGGAAATAATAAGTTTCTTAGTTCATTTGTGCAATGCAAGAGAATTGAGACCACGTTCTGTTTTGACTAAATAGATGAATGGTGGTTCTTTTAAATTTTAAACCTGTTCAAATTTGCCTGTGCCAGACAATCCATTTAATTATTGTGCAATATCACGGACTCTCTAGGAAAGACTGACAGCTAAAGATAAGGAATTTTCTCAAAGCTTATGCTTTGGATTCCCTTTTATGTATCCTCTAATATGGGATGACCTGTGACTGAAAATCGACGTAAGGAACACAAACATTTATACAAACCAGTATTTATCCCTGACTTACATTGCAAACTTAAAAATTTATTTTTATAAAGAAAATATAAATACCCTCTAAACATGTGTTGTTAAAATCTACCCAACATCAAACTTTATAAATGAAGAGAGAACATAAGCCAATGTTAGAAATTGAAAAAAGTCGTTATTTAGAATTCTAAGACTTGGAGCTCACCAAGAATTCTGCATTGGGGCTTAGAAGTAAAGATTATCATCCTCAACCTGTCAATTTCCCTTCAGATTTTTCAAGAAATAGTGATGGAGAGTCTTTGGTTTTTTTGATAGGAAGGAAGAAATTGATAATTAAATGCTTATTTTGTGCCATTTATCCTGCTAAAAACTAATGTTTATCTTCCAAAAATAGCACAATAATTTTGAGCCCTGGTGCTGGTAATCAGTCCTTTTTTGTGTGTGTTATACACAATCCCAACTCTGTAAGTCATATTCTAATTATACTGACATCGAACCTTGATTTTCAGAGTAGGTACACTTTGTTGAAGAAATCAGTACACTTTAGAAAAAATTGCAAATTGATCATACCCTAAATTACTGGCTTAATTCTTCCCTGTTTAATAATAATATTTAATGTAGCTAAAATGTATTAAAACAATGAATAAATGGAAAGTGTTAGGTTGTAGAAGCATGTACTGGATTAGAAACTGGAATTTATATCAAATAGCATCAATAATACTTAAATTTTGTTACTAAAATTTTTAATAGTTGTGCCCGGTAACCAGATAATAGGTAATAATAGACTGCCTGTCCATATTGGTGAATTTAGCTGTTTTCGAATTGTTACTCTAGAACTCTGTCACAATTCCTCTTAATATTGAGATCTACATGTATTATCAAAATTTTACACTATAATCTTGGTTGGTTTTGGAAGAAGCCTAGATGACTCATTTAGCTCACTTTTATGATTTAATGGTAACTGAAGCAAATGTGTTTTTTCATACTTTTCATTTACTATATGTTTGCATGCCTACTTGTACTGAGGCATCAGAAGTGAATGAAAGGGTTTTCTCATGGAGCTTATTTCATAACTGGGAGAAACGTTTGTATAAAATGTCAGGTTGTGTTAAGAGCTGTGAAGGAAAAAAAAACCCGATATGAGGGGAAAACAAGGAATTGGCATTTTGAATGAGTTAGGAAGCATTTAGAAGGATTTAACCAGAATGGTGACAGACATAGGTACACATTTATATACTAGTTAAGTATGGCTAAAATCATCTTGTGGAGTTTAATTAGATTATTGATGGTTACTTTGTTTAGCTTGACATAGAAATTTCAAGTAAATGCCAAGCTTGTCTAGGTTCAAAGAGGTCTCAGTCTAGTGGAATGAATGAATGCACATTAAAACCATGCTGAAATAGAAGTGTTTAGACCTCTTGAGATAAACGTGGTGAGGGTTTGTTTCCAAATGATTGGAATTTCTGGTATCATGTTGGGATAGTCACCAAAGCCATCAGCTCAGAGACAAATGATACACTCAGGTTTTTGCTAGCTACATTCAATGGAATATTGTTAAAGAGGGAAGAATTAAGCCAGTAATTTAGGATATGATCAGTTTATGATTTTTTTCTAAAATGTACTGATTTCTTCAACACAATGTACCTAACCTAATAATCAGGGTTTAATGACAGTACAATTAGATTATCTGACTTACAGAGTTGGAATTGTGTGTAACAAAAAAGTGGTATTGGAATATTAGAGATTCTTTGGAAGAATCTCATTCACTAAGAAGTCAATTACTCTCAGCAATTTTCACATGCAGTACAGTATTAACTAGCTACATTCAGTGATAGTGCTGTGTATTACATCTCCATGACTTATTTCTTAGGTTAAATTTTTTAAAGTTTGGCATTTGTAGTAAGTACACATAAGTAAAATAAACTATAAAGTTTGATATGTAAGGGAACATTCATGAGTATGCTTTAAAAATGATACCTAAATTAAATTCTCTCCATGTTAAGTGTGAATATTAAGAAGTAGACATGTTTTCAGTAAGCATAAAGTTAATGAGAGTAGCTCTCATTAACCTATCTTTTGTAATGGGTTTAAGTGAATTTTGTATAAATTTATATAAAGCTAATTTTGAGACATTTTTGTGACAAAATTAAATAGTGTAGTAATATTTTTATTTAGATGTGAATATATATATGTAAACACTGTGCAGTAGTGAATGACCATGACAGTGATAGTCTGCCTTACCATAACAACATAGTGCTGTCAAAGGAAAGGCTTAGCAACTGCTACTACCCTCTGTATCCTTTCAGCAAGATGCCCGCCTGAGGCCAGTGTCTCACTTCACAGAGCTGTCCCTTCTGCTGCAGAATGTCTTTCATAGGGCGGTTGGAAGAAGGCATTGAAAATTATATTTCAGCCCTTTATGGGAACATCAAAAAGAATTAGCTGCTTTTTTACAGAATATATATATTTTTAATAACCTAATAACAATTGTAATGTGGGGTGTTGACAAAGGGAAACGGGATGTGGAGTATACAGGAACCCTGTGATACCTTTGCTGCTGTTTTGTAATTCTAAAGATAATCTGAAATAAAGATGTATGATTTGGTCATAACTGAGTTCACTAATAAATTTATTTGAAAAAGCCAGTATTTTGGATTCCTACTTTAAAAGAAAAGAAATCAGTTAACCACCTTCTCTCTGTCCCTTTCTCTAGGATTCAAGATGACCAACGAGGAACCTCTTCCCAAAAAGGTGTGTTTTTCTCAGCAGTTTTTTCTTTTTCTTTTCTTTTTTTTTTGATAGTAGAGTTGAAAGGACTATCTAGATTGTTTGCTTATTCATTCCCTTTGTGACAATAGCATGGCATTGTGGGTGTATAACATACTAGACATTGTATTTTATATGCAATCTATTTTTGGAGTATGTTCAGCTTTTGGAAAATTTTTGTTATAATATTATCCTCTGGGCTATTCTTAGCCTTTATTATACAAATAATGTCAAAAAAAGGAGATTACATCACAGGTTCCTGTAAGTTATGTCTTTTTTCCTAACCTAGATCCCTTTGATTGTAATGTAAAAACACTTCTATATTTTTCCACAAAGGGGTTAGATTCCACCTTTTTCCCTGAAGTTCTGGTTTCTAGTCTCCTTTCTCCCCTCCTGTGTTATCCCTACCTTAATTCAGTTTAGTCATTGTTACACACACATGAAGTTACAAAAGAAGTAACATAGTTTCTAAGAAATTTGTATTTCAATTGGGAAAGCAGGGTATGTGCTTCTAACTTGTAGTAAATATTTAAGTGAACAATTGAGATAAGTTATGGAAATTTCTGTTTTAAGTTTTGAAGTCAAATTATTAATGAAATAAGGAATTGTACACTGATTTAATAGTCTGATGATTACTCTGTTTTCTGGTAGACTTAGTGTCTTCCAGTATAAAAAAGTGGAAGTTTTCCCTCTTCCATTTTATAAGGGCACTGTTCCTGGTTAATGTTACAATTTGAAGCATTTTTATAAAGAAAAATGTTTTAAGTACCTTTTAAGGGAAACACAATATAGCCTAATTCTATACTAAAGTAGGAGAGGTACTTCACCTTTGTTGTCTCCATTAGAGAAAATACTTAATGTTCCTCAAGTTACAATGCAGTTTTAGCTAGCTAGATTATTATGCCCATTTTTTAAAACTTTAGTTTGAAAGAATTATTGATTCACAGAAAGTTGCAAAGAAATATTCAGGGAAGTTCTGTATACTTCATCATCCAGCCTCCTTCACTGTTAACATCTTGCATAACATTATCAAAACTGAGAACTTGACATTGGTACAATCCACAGAGCTTATTCAGACTTACACAGCTATACCTGAGGTTATACCTACATTGCTTGTGTGTGTCTGTGTCTGTGTCTGTGTCTGTGTCTGTGTGTGTCTGTCCGTGTCCCTCTCCGTCTGTCTGTCTCTGCAGTCTTATCTCATGTAACAATGTAACCACCACCACAAGCCTCCCTGGGCCACTCCTTTACAGACATATCCATCCTTTCTTGTTCCATCATCTCTAACACCTGGCAACTAGCAGTCAGTTTTCCATTTCTATAATTATGTTCCTTTACAAGCATTATATAAGTGAAATAATGCAGTGGATATATCCTTGTAAGACTGGTTTTTTTTCACTGAGTATAATTTCCTTCGAGGTTTATCCAAGTTGTTGCTTATATCAATAGTCTGTTTCTTTTTAATATCCCATGGTATGGCTGTATCACAGTTAAACTGTTCATCTGATGAAGGGCATTTGGGTATTTCCCAGTTTGGGCTGTTACAAATAAAACTACTGTGAACACTCATGTGCATGTGTCTGTGTGAAAATAAGTGTTCATTTCTTTGGGATATGTGCTTAAGAGTGCAACTGCTGAGCTGTATAACAGATCATTTTTAGTTTTAAAAAGAACCCCCAAACTATTCTCTAGAGCAGCTATACCATTTTATATTCTTACCAGCAATGTATGAAAGTTCAGTTTTCTGCATCTTCACCCACCATTTGGTGTTACCATTGGTTTTTCTGTTCTTGCTGTTTTCGCTTTTTTTGTTTGTTTTTTGGGGGGAGATGGTACCAAATTACTTTATTTGAAGGAAGGGTACAAATGAAAGAACAGAAGCAGGTGATTTGCTACACCACATTTTTTTATTTAGCCATTCTAATAGGTGTGTAATGGTAGCTCTTTAGGGTTTTAATTTACATTTTCTAATTATACCCATTTTAAAGATAACAAAGTTCACTTTTTAACACTTCCGTAAAATAAGAGTTTGTTGCTGTTGTTTTAACTCGTGTTGAGCCATTTAGGTCTCAGACCCTGGAGATGTTTCAAATGTCTACAGTCAAGAGTTCCTTTGGGAGGGGCATTGTACGTCCTCAGTAATACAGGAATTCCTGGTAACAGACCAGCAATTGGGGTCTGTTATGATCCTGTCTTCATTAAATTTGAAGAGCATAAGTGCAGTTGGTATTTAATATTTAAGATTTTTAGGACGAGCATTCGGTTCATGTTTTAATTCTCTTTAAAGGTTCGACTGAGTGAAACAGACTTCAAAGTTATGGCGCGAGATGAGTTAATTCTAAGGTAAAATGCTCTTTTATCAAAAATATAAAACTCTTTCTATGGAACATTATGTTGTGACTGTAAACTGCTTATTTTTATTGTAAATATATCTTCAAATAGTTATAGTACTTTTGGAATGTATTTTTTGTGGCCTGTTTCTTCATGATTTTTAAACATTGAGGAAAGCACTTTAAAGATCTAAAGCACAAGCTTGGGTAACTTCTAGACTAACAGATAACCTGAATTTTTGTCTTGCAGAAGATAGATGTGTAGAATTTTAACTTGAAAAACATTTTGTACTCCATGAGTAAAACTTGCTGTGGTGAAAACTCTTCTTTCTGTTTAACAAATAAATATGTGGGCTTGGTTTGATGTGGTTACTTTCTTTGTTTAACCCTTTGTTTAACCTGTTGTCAGGTTAAACATTATTAACCTGATGTAGTTACTTCCTTTGTTTAACCTGTTGGCAAAAGTTGTCCTCCTGGAGGATACATTTCCAGTTTCGGAAGAAATCGGTTACTTACTGATGCAGCAAAGTTACTCTTTCCCATAACTGTGACCTTGGTCAGCTCATTTAACTCTTTATATCCTTCATTTTCTCATCTGCAGGTTAAAGGAGTTGCATAGAATTACTTTTAACAGTTACTTCTAGCTCTGAATTTCTGTGGTTATTTTATAAATAAAATGACAATCTTGCAAAAGCAGATTGTCAAGTACAGCATTATGGTATTTTTCAAATGTAAGAAATCAGAAAAGGGGATCACGCATGTTTTATGTTTTATAACTTAGAGTCTTTTGTATTTTATTACCATGGTTGGTGAATATTTTACGTGATAACTTTAGATAAAAAGTAAAAATTTTTCAGGGCGACCTTTGTGAGTCATTGGACTTTTTTCTCTAGAAACTTCAGAATTTTTACTTAAAGAACTAAGTAAATTTAACAGGCTGGAAGTGGAGGAGAGAAAGGTGTTCTACTTGTAAGAAGGGAGACACAGATGACGTGTTCTGTGTTTCCTTGAGCCTAATACTTTCCCACCCTCACTGCTTAGCTGTTCTGTTGTGGACATGCTCTGTATCTTCCTTTGCCTTAATCTCATGCATAGGACAGTTTTTCCGTTGCATACCTTTATTTTCCTACACAGAAAATTTTAATCCTTAGTATTCTGAAATGTTTGTCCTGTCGTACTGAGGTAGACAATTGCTTGTGACATACTACCACTTACCTATTGTTCTCTTTGTACCTCTGATTTGGTACACTCCTTGCCTTTTTTTCTTTCTTAGATAATTCCTCTGGTTAGTATGTGTAATCTTTTTCTTGATTTAACTATGGGAGGAGCATTAATACTATAATCTTAATAAAAAATCATAATAGCAATTTTTAATGTTAAGTAACTTTTAAGGTTTTTAAATCATGTGCCATGTATATTCTTCAGATCAGTTTAACTTCAGGAATTCTCATTTATGACTTTTAAGTGAGTTTTTTACCCTTATTAATTTGGTGATTTTAAATCACCTGCTGCTTAACCAGTCTGTACTTTCTGTCTTCTTGATAAGGATGTTCTTAAACTTTTATAAGTTTCTGTTTCTCTAAAACAGTTTTTATGTAGCCTCTGCAAAAGACTTTTATTCATCCCCAAACATTGAACTCTGTGTCCTAGGTTGTCAGGGTCATAAAAATAGGCGTTCTTTTGGCTGAATAGTAATCTTTATATGGAAGCTGAGTATCTTGAAGAAGTATTTTTTGTTCATTATGTTGTAATATCAATATGTCACATAGCAAACCTTTCAGAGTATTTTAAGATTGTGAAAATATTTTTTAGATTAGCTATAACTGAAGGGCAGCTTGAAAACAGCTCTTCAGTTAAGATAGATAGTGATATTCAGGGCAGGTTACTTGCCATTAGCAGTCGTTTTAACAGACTAAGAAAAGCTTTGTCATTTATCTGTAAAATTGCAAAGAGTAGTTAATATAGCCTCTATTTTGAGGTAGAAGAATATATCAGGAAAGAAAAGTCTCATACTCAATGGCATGTGTGCAAGTTGTTTCTGCTAATTAGATAGGTCTTTAAAAAGAGTCTTCAAAAATAGTATATTCTCTGCCTCTTTTTTTTTTACAGGTAAAAATAAATATTACTGAGTCACATGGTATTTTTACAAAAGAGCCAGAATAAGCTGTAGACCCTTATAATTAGGCGTATTTTTTCTATGCTTTTTGTTTGAGGTGGCCAGTACTTCTGAAAGTAGTAGTAAGCTTTTTACTCAGCTCTGTAGCACTGAGCTGAGCATCAGTGTGATACAAAGTCCTGTTGGGATGTGCTCTAATCCAGAGAAGCACACTCGGTATATTCTCCGGAGAAAACACTCTTCACTGAGGAATGACGAAGTAACTGATTTATTCTTAGTTAAACTAGATTTATTAATTATTTCAGAATGGAAGAGGCCTTAAGAATTATAGAGCAGAATTCTCCGAGTAATATTTGTAGATTTATGGATGCGGTTTTCTAGTCTAATATAAGTAAATTCAACTTCACTGATAGACAAATTTATTTTTGTACTAGATGGAAACAATATGAAGCATACGTGCAAGCTTTGGAGGGCAAGTACACAGATCTTAACTGTAAGTGTGAGTTTCTGTTTCCTAAAGACCATGTGAATGTCTCATGTTAGGTGGTGATAGACATGCAGGGTGATTGGTTTTACTGAGCAAATGTAATGTCAAACATTCTGTTAAAGAACTATTTCCAGGTCCCGTTTTGGGTGCTAGGAAATAGATGAATGACACGTGATCTCTCTTCTCGGGGAGCTCCCAGTCATTGGGGAAGACCAACATGCAATAATCATGTCATAGCATGACTTTTAGCAGAATTATGCTCAAGGTTCTGAGAGAGCATAGATGGGGGGAAATTTATAACCCCTTCCACAGAGGACTTTGAAATGAAAAGCATGAGCTATTATTAATCTAGAGGGGCAGAGGTATTTAGAAGCAACCATTAATATATTTAAATTGTAACTTAGTTGTTACTTAAATTGTAATAATAGCATATAGCTGTATTTTTACAGATTTTTCAAAATCTGAAAATAATACCAGCTGTTTATAATTTGAAACCATTTTATTCTTTCACTTTGTCACTGAGAGTAATATTTTTTGTAAGTATAAAAACCAATATAGTTTTCCAAGCCCAGAAAGCTTAATACCCTGAAATTTTAATTATTCTGCAACTATATTATAATTCAGAGAAGTCATGAACATTATGGAAACTTAAAGTAACAATCATTCATGCTGTTATTAGCATGTTTATATTGAATATGTTAAAAATAATAGTAGTTAGGACTTTATGGATGCTATATAATATAAACAAATGCAAATAATGACCTTTCCTGGGTTCTGTTGAACAGATTAGACTAGAACAACATTTTCTATCTGGTATTAGGGGGTTTGGGACCATAATCCCACTAAAGAGCACTTCGGATTGGGAACAAATTTCTTAGTTCTAAAAGTAGTTAGGAAAGAAACTAAAGACTTGCTGATTTTTTTTAACCCTGGTTTTTATTCTTGACAAAGGCAATCAGAACTTCCTTTGCTTGGTTCAGTTTGACCTTGAAATTCTATTTCATAATGTTTTGAAAATTTTTTTTCTTTACTCATCAGCTAATGATGTTACTGGCTTACGGGAGTCAGAAGAAAAACTAAAGCAACAACAGCAAGAGTCTGCACGCAGGGAGAACATCCTTGTAATGCGACTAGCAACCAAGGAGCAAGAGATGCAAGAGTGTACTGTAAGTATTTCATATGTTTTAAGCCTTTTGGGATTTGGTTTTTAGTTCACATTCTTACCTGTACTAATTTAGTATTAAACTAATTCTATATACTTAATACAATTATAAACGTATGTTTTGTTAAGGTAAATATGCTTTGAGCTGTAAATATGCTCAGTGTAAAATTTTGATAGATACTAGCCCCTCTCATCATTGGATTTAAAATACTTTTTTTGTGGCCAAGAAGTCAAAGTTTTAAGTTATTTTCTGAAATCTATATGATTTATGAAAATTAGTATATTGATTCAGATACTTTTTGGTGTCTTGATTATCTGAGGAAATTAAGTAATGTTTACTCTTTACTATAAGTGTACCTTCTGATTAGTTTCTCCTCTGCTCCCTTTCCTCTTCTATGTATAAAACTATTTTTCTTAGTGTCAGCAACTTTGGCATCTCTCCTATGTAATTGTTACAACTTCCATTTGTGCTATTTGCCATTCCTACATAGATCATGAAACATTGACAAATTTTAACATTTAGCTCTGATTGAATTTAGATTCAATTTTATGAGGTCTTCAGTAGTCTTAGCCATTTTTTTTTTTTAACAGTACGTGTGTATATCTAAGTTGTACTAAATGGAGAAAGCTCCATCCCTTTTTCTAATTTTAAAATCTGAACATTTCGGAATTCTTTTGTGTCATCTCTGGTCATTTTATATACATTTAAAATCTAATGTATAAGGCAGTATCACAGTCACTGGAAACTAGTGTGGGGAGCGCAGTCCTGTTCCTGTTCTCTCGTTGATAACTTTCTTTAGGGCTCGATCACAATCCATATTTCCTGTGCAGAGATTGCTTACATTTCTACAACTCTGTAGTCTTTCCTTCACTTTTTTCAAAATGACTTCTTTACCTGTTACTTTGCTGAAGAAAAAGAGTGGCCTCTGTCATTTTTTCTGCCATCTCACCACCTTTTCTCCTTTCGTTTCTGCCAATTTAGTTTCCATCTTCACCTCCTGATTTTTCTTTTTTCTCCAAGGTCACTAACAAATGCATTAACAATCTCTCTTTTCTCAGTAGGCATAGGCCTTCACTTTCTACATTTTCAGCTGTTCACCATCCCTGCCTTTGGATATTTTTTATCTGTACACTTTGTTTCAAAAAGTCTCACCAGTAGTTTTAATTTTTTTTCTATGTAACACCAACCCCATCCCTCCAGAAAGATTTTTTTTCTATTACGAGTCATGTCTTATGGCGTAGGTAGTGTATTTCAGGTGCCCAGTCTCAAAACCGTTTAATTTTTTTCTCTTTTTTTCTGATACCTAGTATTCTAGAGTCTGCCATTTACTCATTTAATAGTTTTAGTTTGCAAGGCATTTTGCTAGAAGCTTATACGTGCAAAGGATGAATTTTGCCTTCCACATACTAACCCTTTGTAGATAGAGTGTGAATGGTTGGCGCCGTGGTAATAACCTCATAACACCAGTGTGTTTTGAATTCGTTCTCTCTTCTTGAGTCCTCCACTTGATATCTTAGTGTAGGTACTTCTCATCACTTGCTCAGACAGTATGTACTGTTGACTCAGCCTCTGTGATTCTTCACTTATCCTATATACACTGGAAGTTCTGATCATATCGTGTCTGATCGAAACCTTTGGTGATGCCCCATCATCCTTTTGTCTTCTCAGCCTAGATTTTAAGGTTATTTCAACTAGAATCTAACCTTACCCAGATATATTTTTTTACAGCTCTCCCCGGCACAGGCCTGCTGAAAAGCTCACTGTTCTTTCAGTTAGAATACAGAGTGAAGTTTTACAGAAGGGGCAGCAGGAACCAAACAAGGAAAGGGCAAGACTGGACGTGGCAGATGAGGGCAGTTCTGTTTGCAAATCTAAACAGTGACTGTCAGCGTTGGAGAGGCAGTGTTTCCTTTACTGATAGTAGTACATAGTATATACTGCATGGCACATTTTATTCCTGTCCAATTGTTTCAGCAACTGGCCTTACATTAACTAGGCAGTTGTACTCATGTTGTTTAAAATGAGCTACTTTTTAAAAAATCTCTCTAAACTTAAGTGAAATTCTGTTTGCTCAGTGAAGTAAGCAATTAAATGGATTCCCAATCCATTCAGTATAATTTGTAGCTTTTACTGAATTTATGTTAGAGATTAGCTACTTATGAGATATAACTTTAATTCTACTTAAGCCTTACTGTGGAATAGGATCTTGGACCTTACCTTCTTTGGGTGTGAAGAAAATGATGCACTTAATGCTAGTAAACTGTATTTCATATTTTAGAAATTTTTTTTAGTGTGGTAAATAAAAATAGTACAACTGAAGTCAAAATTGAAGGTTTCTTATGTGAGTAGAAGGGTTCTGGTATGGCGGGAAAAGCCCTAGACTGGGAGTCAGAAGACTTGAGAGTTAGAGTTCTAGCCTCAGTTCTGGCACTGAACTACCTGTATCCTTGGACAATTGGTTTACTTATTATAATTTCTCAAAATAAGCAGTTCGGACCAGGTCAGTCACCTTCTAGCTTTACTATTCTATGATGCCAATCTGCACAGAAGGGGAAAAAGCAAACATGCTTTATTTTGCCTTAAGGCAGTATTTATAAAGCTATTTATAAGGTGCTGTTTATAAAGTAATGCCAACTCATGTAAATATAAACACTATATATTTTCAAATTTAGAAATGCAAATATATGTTTTCAGTTATAATCTTGTACCTGATACGTTTTTAGAGGACTTGTACATAGGATAATTTCTTTTCCATAGGCACAGATTTGAACAAGTAAACCACTGTAGTCTTATATCATTAATATTTTAAACTTGACTTTTTTTCCAGTGGGTGTCAGCATTTTTAGTAAATATAACATTGATTTTTTTTTTCCCTCCTACAGATTTGGTTGCAAAGTAAGATGTAGCCTCTTTATTTAAAGTTTCCAAATATGAAAGTGCAATCAAATGGCCTTAATTCCTACATGGCTAACCTTCAGTAGTTCTTTTTTATTGGTGCTTTTTCTAGAGGATTTTAAGATCAAAGGGGGAAGGAGGGTTTAATGAATGAGTGGTAAATCCAGTGAGCATAGGGATTGACCCCACCTCATGTGTGTGTCCTTTGATTTGGTAGTAATTGTTTCTTTTGCTTTGCACAGACTCAAATCCAGTACCTCAAGCAAGTCCAGCAGCCTAGTGTCGCCCAACTGAGATCAACAATGGTAGACCCAGCGATCAACTTGTTTTTCCTAAAAATGAAAGGTGAACTGGAACAGACTAAAGACAAACTGGAACAAGCCCAAAATGAACTGAGTGCCTGGAAGTTTACGCCTGATAGGTAAACAAATCATACTCCCCAGTCAAGACTTCCCTGACAGTCCCACTACGAGAAAGCTGTGGTGGGACAGCCAAGTACTCGTTTCCACACCAAGACTCAGACTTTTTGAGCCAAAAAAAAGCCACATTCTTATACTGTCCAGCTTGTAATGGTTAATGTAAAACTTACCAGATGAGCCTTGTGTTTCAGCTTTTTTCTCTTCCCCCTCCCCTTGCTTCAGAGGCCTGATGGCGTCGGACTATTCCGAAGAAGTGGCCACCTCCGAAAAATTCCCCTTCTAGAACATGTAGACACTTGAGAAGTGTTTCTGTTTGAAGAAAATAGAGGGAGAAACAGAAGTCTTAAGTCTGTGGCACACTGTGTCTTCAGACAGTTTGGAGGAATGAAAACCTAGAGATTTAAAATCATGAATTGAACATGTAAAATTCCAGTAAAATGTAAAAGTGGAATATGCATCGCTCTTAACCTTGAGCATAGTGACTTAGAGA
Organism: Macroglossus sobrinus; assembly: GCA_004027375.1. NCBI lineage: Eukaryota > Metazoa > Chordata > Mammalia > Chiroptera > Pteropodidae > Macroglossus > Macroglossus sobrinus. The sequence goes on from PVKZ01002098.1 coordinate 214,533, forward strand.
CACTGTGTATCAGTTTTGCCAATAAGACTGTGGACTTCGTGATTGTTGAACTTCTGGGTCGAAACTCAAAGGAGGTGAAATTTGCCTTTTTAAAGGATTTATTTGCTAAGAAACAATTATGAGAGAATCAACTGATAGATGTCAGTACAAGTAGTTCGTATACTTTACCATTTAGATTGGGGCTCTATATTACTTGGTCGAGCCTTAAGTCAATGTGGTTTCATCAACGGTTTGTTCTTTGAATGGTTGCTAATACTGTAGACAATCTTACTGGGGACTGTACAAACGTGAAGGTGCGGTACCAAACTTCAGGTCTAAACTGTTTGAAGCATTATAAACATTCATTTCACAACTAGATTGTATAAGGACATTGGCTGTGATGAGACTCACTGCGTTAATTTTTTAGTAGTGAAATTAAATCCCCATTCCATTCAACAGGCACATGTTGAAAGAGCATTGTCGTTGGTGTTAATGGGGGAATGTTTTCCTTCATTGTATTTGGGCCTTTTGTATCTCACTCTTGATATTAAATTAAATGTGCCTTGAAGTAGTTGTTTTTTTTTTTTTTAAGTTCAAGGAATACTATGATGATTTTGTTGTACTTTTAACATTTTGATTTTGGGGGGCTCTAGAGAGCAGATTGATTTTGGAAAAAATTGTTGCTGTGCTCTTCAAGGTGAAGGAAAAGGCTTTGTGTCTCATTTTTAAAAGACCTACTGTTTTCCAGCTGGTATCATAAAAGACAAGGAGACTTGACACTTGTTACATTTTGACACCTTGTCCCAGGATATTGCAGTAGAAATTAACGTGGGACAGCTTCAAAGGGTGCCTGCCAGAAGATTGGGGAAATAATGTATTGGAACTGTGGGCTGGCCTAAGTGAGACATTTTGTGAATTGGGGAAAACAAAAAAAAAGGTATAGTGATCATTTCTAGCAAATTCATTTGATCATTTAGATAAACGAGGCATTATTTTCTTCATGCTTCCATCCAGTCCTGGAGGTGAATTTTTTTCGTCAAATCATTCTATAAGTCACCAATTTGAATTTTCTCTTGGTGATAATGGAGTCTAAGATGAGTGGAAGATAAATGTTCCAGATTGTCCCACCGTTTAAGTGCAGTTTTAACAAGGGTGACTTAAGTTCTCTCTTAATCGTTCAAATCAATTGTAAGTATCATATATGTTTATGCTCTAAGGAACTGGTTGTGGGCAGGTGGTGGGTTAAAGAAGTGGTTTGTGTGACTTTACAGCAAGAAATCCGCTTCTGAAATTCTCATTATTTGCGAGGGTTGGAGGGTAAGTAACAAAATCTGTATAAAATTATAAAATTAGCTTGTTGTGGCCGCCTTAAGGCCTTTGTATAACATTTATGCCATTTAAGATCACAGAAGAAATGGCCTGTTTTTAGTAAGTCAAGAAATAATTTATAAAATGTGTGATTAACATGTATTTAAATAAGCTGGCATCTTTCTTTGCCTCTTAGGTAATAGTCACTTTGGGGTCTGTGGGGGTTTTTTTTTCTGTTAAAAATTTTTTTGGTAAGATATTACATGTTCATGTATAAACTTGAAACAGTCTGAAGAAAGGCGAAGACAAAAAGATGAGAGTTACTCTTGGAATGTGACCTTGTCCTTCTTCCTTCTATTCTCCAGGAGCAGTAACCACTGTTAAAAATTTCTTGGGTAACAAGATAATTTCTGTGCATATACAGTCATCTTACATATTGGTTTTAAGCATAATGTGAACATACATTCAGATTATTTGCTGCTTTGGGTAACACACGCACACACCCCCACACCCACACACCTCATCCCTTGGGCATTTTTCCATTTTTTAGTTCATTTAGCTTCATTTTTAATGGTTATGTAATATTTTCATTGTACTAATGCATCATAATTTAATTACCTACAAATGGATTTCCTGTAAAAATAGGTTATAAACCAGGATATTCCAGGTACTATAAATACATCATTAATTTGAAACAAATGGTGCTTAATCAATACCATGTTTGGAATAATTCAAATAAAATGGGTTGTGGGTTTTTTATTCCTATTTTATTTTAATTTTGAGAAAGATTTCCTGAATTTTTTCCCACTTTAGTTGAAATATTTCATAAATGTGACAGTGCATATGTTTTAGAGCATTTAGAGGGATATAGTTCAGTGTTTCGGCAGGTTTAAGTTTGCGTTTCACCATTTAGGTGATGATGTATGCACCTGTCCAAGATGCCCTGGCTCCCTTGGTAACAAAGCAACGTACAGTGTCCGTTCTGTTTTTATAATTTTCTCATTTTCTTTATGGGTAATTTGATTTTAAGAATGGGTTAGATTTTTTTATATTTCAAATTATTCCAAGGACAGTTACTTACTATAATCGAATTCTCATCACGTTTTTCTGTGACGTAATGAACACAATTCACGTTTTATATAACATAATTAGTGAAATGACAAAATTATAGAATATTTAAAGAATAGCATTTTCATTAAGATTTGTTTTAATAATCATTAATTTTAGTAGTGATAGGATTGCCTTAAAACATGCATTTATTTATAAAAGTATAACTTCATAAGTGAAACTTTTTGCATTAGAATTTGTGTAATACTTTATATATGGGTTAAGTCAGGTCACAAATTAATGTGTTGATTTTAGTTATCTTTTTTTATACTCTTCATATAAAAGGAAACATCAGACTAGTTGGAAAACACTGATGTTACGTACTTTGCAAAGAAGTTGTGGGAGTGTTGGCAGTAAAGGGGGAGGAACACCACTGTCTGACAGTGCTGCCGTGTCTTAAATTCTTCATTTGATTTCTGAACTATTGTTCAGTGGAGGCTGAAGTCTGAGGGTGCTGAATGGGAAGTGGGGGATGTCTGTAGCAAGGTGCAGTGAACACCACCAGCTAACAAAGTTACCATGTAGGGAATAGACCCCTCAGCACGGGCTGACTCGTGGCTTTCACCTGAAGCTCCTCTGAGCAGCAGTAATCCAGGTTCAGTTTCTTTAAATTAGAAACTTTTGCTTGCATTGTGTTAGGCCAGAACACCTGCTCCCAGTTAAAAGAACCTTGCTGAATTAAAGAATGAGACTCGTTTACAAAGCGCTCCCAGTTGCAAAGTTCTAAGGTTTAATAGGATCAGATGTATTGCGAAGTAATATATTAGAGATGCAAAAGCCTCACTAAAAGGAAAGAAGAAACATGAAATGTCAGCCAGAAAGTGTTTTTAAACAGTAAAGTCATTCTGAACTTAATGCCATCGCAAGAATGTTAACTGTCCCTGTCCAAGTCTCAGAAGTGGCATCACAATCACATACTCGTCAGATCCCTTTAGAAGTGATCATTTCTTGTCACTGCTGTGACAAAAGCAGTAAAGCTTTATTGAGAGACTTTTAATCGCATTTTTGCAATTGCTGCAGATATGTGTGTAGGTTCTGTAGTAGGCTGCGCGCTAGCAGTAGGTACTAATTTGTTGAAAGTATGGCGCACCTAATTTGGCAATATTTGCATTATTTGTGATAAGTAACCTAAATCTTTGTGTCCTAAGGATAACTTTTATAACATGAATAAATATTAATCATATCAATATTAAATTTTTTAAAATTTAATGTCACATTTTAAGACAGCCCAAAAGTGTATGTCATATAAAGAAGTGATGAGGGACCAATATATAGAAATAGTCTTAAGGCTCTTTTTAAAAGCCTCTTTAAAAACAATTACTCAGCACGCCTCACTTAATGCAATAATATTCTTGTGAGAAAAGCCTATTAAGAGTCGTCCTTATTAAATGCTATTCTGGCAAGAATGTACTCTCATTTAGATTTATAGGTTCTTAATTTCATATATTAGATATTTTAAAGTACATTTGCCTTTTCGAGAACGTTTCTGTTTCATTAAGCTAAGTGCCTTACTGTTCTGTTAATATTGGTATATCCGAGGTGTGTTTAATTGGCCCATTTTTGTTTTAAATGATAATTTGGAGTGAAAATAGATTTCAGAATTATGTAAACAAAATAAAGAGTGGCCATTCGGATACCTTTTGTTTAGGGTTTATTTTTGCTGCTGTATTGGCAACATACTGAAATGCAGAAGATGGACCTGTTCCAGCAAAGAAGATGGTAATTAGAGGGAAGCACCTGCTGTGACATAGTCATGTGTTACTCTTGCTGTAATGATTGCAAGCGAAGAAGGTTATAGAGTTTTGTCTACATTTTGTGATGGATGGCTCTTTCCTTTGCAGCCAAACAGGCAAAAAGTTAATGGCGAAGTGTCGAATGCTTATCCAGGAGAATCAAGAGCTTGGAAGGCAGCTGTCCCAGGGACGTATTGCACAACTTGAAGCAGAGTTGGCTTTACAGAAGAAATATAGTGAGGAGCTTAAAAGCAGTCAGGATGGTAAGGGGTTTTTTGAAAAGTTTCATTAACTTTGCGCTGGCTTTTTAAAAACTGCCAGGCATGAATATTACAGATTAGGTTCTGTACATGCTAATCTCTGGCCAGTGGTTCTATAAAATTATGAATGAAACATTTCTAGTTGAGTCAGCAAACAAAGCCATTTATTTTAGCGTCCTTCCCTCACCCCCACCACTCTCCCGATTGTTCATTGTATAAATTTCATAAGAAGTTTTTGTTTCTTAGGAGTGGAATTTGGTGAAAGAAATGCTATTATATTACTAAGTCATTCCATAGATACACAAATTTATATTCAGTGCTTAAAAGGGGAAATGTTTGCATTTAACCTAATTCTCTTATTGTAAATCTTAGAAGTATTTGGCTATTTTTAGGGGTCTAAAAATATATAATTGATTGTACCTATTAAGGTCCTATTTAATGAATAAGATGTTTATTTAAATTTGCTAAGACAAACCAGATTTCATTGTCAGCTGCTATCCTTGGAGCGGGTGGGCGAATATAGCTACATTTGTGCTGTTTCTCCTCTGAGGAAGAGTAGTAGCAAGGAAAATAACCAAACTCTGAAAATGAAATTATGAATTAGTGTTATTGATAATGAATTGGAAAAATCAGAAGTTAGGTACATTTTTAAAATTACCTTTTCAGAGTGATACTTAGCTTTTACTATTTGTAAACATAGTAAATAGATTTTGTATAGTATTGAGGTCTTTATTTTCCCCAAAGCTTTTTAGAATTTAATGGATATGTGTATTCTATCAATTTTCCAGAGTTATTTTCTCTGGTTTTTTTCTTGGATTTACATCCACGTTAGTGGTTATAGCGTAGGCATCTGGAGTGTGAGAGGACCACACTGCTCCCTAGGGGCTAAACCTGTGGAGCTGAGAACAGTCGCCGGCTGGAAGGATGAGGGATAAGGGGACCATGGGGGCCCACAGGTTAAATAAACGTGATTTTGTGGGCTGTAATCAGTTGCATGTATGGCTAGATAGTTTGAATTCATTTAAACTTGGTTGCTTTAGGATTTTTAAGCATCTGTCCCCATGCCCCACCCCTCTCACCCCCCTCCCCACCGACAAACAGCTCATTCTTGAATGGCTGTTTTAAAATTGGAAGCAAAATTCAAAATCGATTTTAGAACTGTGTTTGTTGACTTAATTATTTATTGACTGCCTGGCTTTGTGGCAGCCACTAAGATGTATTTCCAAACATGTTATAAGAGATATTAAAGTAGGTTTGACTCTCCTTTGCACAGAACTGAACGACTTCATCATCCAACTTGACGAAGAAGTAGAGGGTATGCAGAGTACCATTCTAGTTCTTCAGCAGCAACTGAAGGAGACGCGCCAGCAGTTGGCTCAGTACCAACAGCAGCAGTCTCAAGCCCCCGCCGCCAGCACCAGCAGGACTACATCTTCTGAGCCTGTAGGACAGGCAGAGGCCGCAGGTAAAGACTGCAGTCGGCTGGCCAACGGACCAAGTAATGGCAGTTCCTCCCGGCAGAGGACGTCTGGGTCTGGATTTCACAGGGAGGGGGACACAACTGAAGATGATTTTCCTCCTTCTCCAGGGAATGGGAATAAGGCCTCCAACAGCTCAGAGGAGAGAACTGGCAGAGGAGGTGGTAGTTACGTAAACCAACTGAGTGCGGGGTATGAAAGTGTAGACTCTCCCACGGGCAGTGAAAACTCTCTCACACACCACTCAAATGACACAGACTCCAATCATGACCCGCAAGAGGAAAACTCAGTGAGTGGGAAAGGTAACCGAACTGCAGGCTCCCGCCACGTTCAGAATGGCTTGGACTCAAGTGTAAATGTACAGGGTTCAGTTTTGTAATATTTTTTCCAGCAAATTTTTATACAGTGTCATTTAATTTGGTCGAGGATACTGTCCAGAAAATTAACGCATACTTTTGTCACAGTTTGCCTTTTTTTTGTGGGTGTGTTCATTCTTTTCCCTTTTTTTTCCTTTGCTTCAGTTCCTCTGCCATTTTGGAAATTATAACAGTTAATTGCTTTGTTGCTTCAAAGGACATTTTGTGTAGGGTCAGGTTATTTTTATATGAGTTAATGTGAAGTTGTACATGGAAATCTCTGCTCACAGTATAACAATGATGTCTGTGTAAATCTGTGGCTACCTAGAACCTGTGCTGCGTGCGGGCCTCTCACTCGTGCTGTTCCTACACTCTGCACCATTCAGACTTGTTAGAGTAGATGTGGGTTTGTGACTGCCACGTTTGCCCAGTACAGTAGTTTTATCACTAAAAGTTGGACTTGTTGATGGAGTCCTATAGTAGTGTCAGTGTTAGATACAGTTTTTTCTACCATACATCTGTGCATTTTCTCTTTAGGTGACTGAATGTTTAAGAAATTTGTGTGCATAGTTACCCAGTTTTTATGAACTGTTACACCCTGTTAATGCATATTGCTCTGTAACTCCAGTATATCTTACCTGTACTGACCAAACCTAAATAAAGATTTTTATTGTAACTGCTGCATTGTTTTTTTTTTCTTTTGTGTGTGGTTAGGATGTTATTTATTTTCATTGAATTACTTCATTTCTATTCATCATCCTTCAGTCATACCACAAAGGTGAAATCCAAGTCCATGCATTGGTGTTGATTGTGCACATAATTAAAAAAATTTTTTTCTCTTGTTTTGCAAAATAAACTTGGATTTTAGGACTGCACTTTAAATGCTTTTTTACTGACTTGTAAAAATAAATGTTATAAAATATTCAAATACCCAGAAAAATATAAAGAAAATAGTCAACCTTTGTTAGGCTTCAGTTGCAAAGCAGAACTTGTTTTTGTGGAATGGTTTCAGATAATCAGAGTATCGGTGTAGTCAGTGATGTTTATTTTCAAACATTGGCCAATGCTCCTGATTTATACTATTAACGAGTCTGCTAATCCACATAGTAAGGCTGTGGGGTGTTAGCATAATGTTTCTAAGATGTAAGACTCAGAGTCTGTTTTATTTTAAACATTAACAGAGTATGGTATTGAAGCCTATAGAATCTAACTTTTCATCAATGTGATTGAGATGAGATGTGCTTTTTTGCTGAAAGCAAAATCTTGTTTTAATTATTACTCGGGATATACTAGGGAACCTCAGAGGTGGAGTTAGAACACTTGAAGGTACAACTTGTATGAAATAACTCCTGTGGCTTTGCTTGTTTAGCATACAGGGATAGGCTTCGTGGCGTATTTAAAGTACTGCATTTTCTGTCTTGAACCTTTTGCGCAGTCTTCAGGTAAATCCTATACAATTTTAAATAGAGCTGATAATTATAAACATTTTGCTTTATACTAAAACACTAAATATTACTTTGACTTATTAAGTACTGTGTGGCTTTGGTTTTGGTTATGCATGTCCTTGTCCAATTTAAACAAAAATGGAATTTCTCTTTCCTTTTGGTGTTATGTAATCATTGATGTGCAATAGGAAATTTTCAGCTAGTATATTTTTATGACTAATATAGACCTATGATGTGTCATTACCAATTTTCACATTTCTGTTGAATATGCATGAATTGATAAATAACTTGAGCAGAGAGAATTTTAAGGTTTTGCAGAGTCAATATTCTTCATTTCTAGAATGCTTTCTTTGCTGATGTGACTACAATGAGAGGTGGTAAGTCATAATCCAGGCTGAATGAGTGGTCTCTAGAACTAATGGGTTTGAAACCTGGCCTTAACTTACCTGCTTTGTGACTTGGGCAAACTACTTAATCTCTCTGGGGCTTAGTTTTTCCCTATAAAGAGCATTAAATGAGTTAATGCCAAGCTAGGTGACTGCTCAGTAAATGTGAGCCATTACTTGTTGTCTCAATGTGAAGTTCCAGCCCTGGTGACAAGATCCTCCTCCTTGGTCAAACTCCAAATATAAGTTCGTTGTTTAGATAGTTTCCACTGAAAGAAAAAAGGTGGTAGCTTTTAATGGGTTTGTGATACCTTCGACATGGAAGTGAAAGCTACCTGTTTTCCTGCCTGTTAAAAGTGTATTACGTCTCAAGTAGGACAAGTGAGAGTGTGAAGCATTCTTTAGATGACTCCTGGAAACAGAAACCCAGAATTTGGCAAATTACTGACAAAGAAGATTCATTATTAAGGGTAGTCAACTTGGATAGAGCCCAAGTTACAGTAAAAAAGTTTCAGAGTTTCTACTTTAGCGTAATTCCAGAGAGCTGATGGATAGTAAAAAATGCCTGAACATTTTTTTGACATCTGTTGAGTACTTAAATGCCAGAAACTGACATATACTTTATATGCATTATTTTCACTCTCACCCTATGAGATAGGCACGTTATTCCCATTTACACAATAGGAAATGGGCTTAAACGGGTGAAGTAACTACCAACATGATGACAAGTGTTGGGGCTGCCCTCTGGTGCTGTCATTAAAGCCAGCAGCCAAACCACGTCTGGTTCCAAGAGGCCAGGTGTGACAATACTGTCGTCATGCCCCCTTCATCCTCGTGATGGAGAGAAAGAAATGTTACCCTAGCTTCTGAGGATGACTTGTCATAACAGTCTGGTTGCTATGGCAAATACATACGTGTTAGAGACAATGGTGAAATGGTACAATGATGGAAAAAATGCAAATTATAAAGATTTGTAGTTAAAGATGCTGGCTAAGGTAAGAGGGTTTAGTCTCTTAGAAGTGGTTATCTTGGCCCCTGAAGGAAATGCTATCAGTTTGTGAACTAAAGGAACATTTCTTGAAGGTCTGGCATTGGAGGATGTATCAGTCACTCTCTCTCCATATGAGGTTCAGTGGATACTAATCCGCTGGGAAGATCTAAATGAGAAAAATGTAAAGATGCTTGTTAATAGGGCTCACTAGATGTTCTCTTAGCCTCAGCTGTATTTGATGGAACTGACCAATTAGTTTCTGGGACCCTATTATGCAAATGTAATTCAAAGCCATTCTTTCTGACAATTTTCTCTCAAAGGTACCTTATTTCTCATTAATAGCAGTTTGACTCCGGTACCTAGTCGTTGCCTACTGCTCTTCTCTGCGACACTTTCTTGGGAGTTCACTTAATCCCATGACTATAATTAATGCTGCTTTCAACCCTGAGTAATGTCATTACCTTTGAATGGGACCCTCCATAGGAGAGTCAGGCCACCTCTATTGTTAAGGAGCACCCCATAGACTCCAGCTATGGCAAGTCCGCTGCGGTCATTCACTGCTCCCTTCCGACCAACGCCTGGACTCACGCAGCCCTGTTTGCAAAGCCCTTTCAGGAGAAAATGGCTCAGTAGTAGCACTGCTGGAAAGGTGGCTCCTTGGTCACATTTGGAGGTGATGGTGGCCATCCACCCACCCATTCCTCACCAGCCGAGGTAGCGTATGATTCTAGGTCCAGAAATAATTTTTGAAATGATGTCCTCTTCCACCTATTAATTATTCGAATCCCCATCTGGCCCATACATAGCTTTGAGTAGATAATTGATGAGCAACCGTAATGAGGACTCCTGAGGACAAGTGCTGTGTGGCCACACGACAAAAACAAGCAATTACCTTCTCAATTTTTGTTCTTGAGTTGGGTCTGAATAGAACCTCCGGGTAGGAAACAAATGAACATATTTCTTGCAACCAGAAGAATATATTCAGATATGTTAAGCACTAGACATAAAGAATGTATTAGTATTCACATTTAATGCCTGCACTGTGCTAGGATCTGTATAGAAAGCCATATATCAAGATCGTCTTGCTAAGCTTATATATAGTCTAGTAGAGGAGATGCGGCTCTAGGAATTATATAGTAAGTAGAAAGTTAATGTGCCAAGAAGCACCAAATGCAGGAGACAGACATCACTTCCTCCAGGAAGCCTTCCTTAGTGGGAGTGCTACATGGTAGGTTGAATGACAAGATACAGTCCTCACGTTTTTAAATAGAGAAGAAACAAATGTCGAAAAAGGTGGATATAATGAGTCCGGTTTAGATGTGTTAAATTTGATGTGTTTATGGGAAATTTTAACGGAGAGGGTCTGTCCACTCAAGAGACAACTAGGTTAGAGAGGTTTCATTGCTGTCAGCTTATAGGTGGTAACTGAAGCCATGGGAGTTACTGGTATTACCCTGGGTGCTGGTGCAAACCTTGGGGAATATATTAAGGAGCGGTCAAAGTGAGCCCACAGAGGAGACAGGAGTGGCCAGAGATGTAAGTGGACACATAACTCAAATTCCTTGGACTCCCATGTTTCAGGACAAGGGACACATTCCAGACAGAAGAGTCTTAGAGTGTGATGTTGAGCTCTTGGGGGCAGACTGCTGATTCCATCAGTATTCCAGACCCTAAGGATTTTTCCCCAAACACTCTCATCCACGCTCTTCCCTCTCCACCACCTGAGGCTCATGCTATAGTCATCTTCTCTGGTTTATCTGATCCATCCATACATCTCTTCAAAGTTTGGATACAGATTCCAAGGACCAAATGAATTTTCAACCCACTTGAAAGTTTTTCAGGATTCCCTAGGCTTGTCAACAGTTTTTTTTTTTTCCCCTCCACAATCTTGTGACAAAGTTCTTTTGCTCCAGTGTTCTCAACAAGCTGCACTGCCTGCCTAGAAACCTTTCCTCATTCCCATATTAGGTTGTTTCTCCTTGATTTACTAAGCATCTTAACTTTCTACCAAATAGCCTGGGTAAATCAGGATGCTTTCAGCTGCACGTTACAGAACAGCTCACCTAACTCAAGCTGGCTTAAACAACAAGGAAAATTTGTCTCACAGTTGGAAGATCAGAAATCGAGTGGACTCTAGGGTTGGCCTCAAGAATGTCCTCAAAGGCTGTATTTCTTTGCATCTCTGCTCTGTTGTCCTCAGCGCGTTGGCCTTGTGGTTTTACTGGCTCTCCTCATGTAGTTCCAGGCCTCATGTCCAGATACGGCGACATCCAAAGGGAAAAGGATGTCTTCTTTGTATCTCTTAGAAGTGAAAATACCTTTCCCAGAGTCACCCTCCACACCCTTTGCATTTGGGCAGCAAAGATTGGGCTGAGGCTAAGAATAATTATTTGGAGTAAAATGGATGTTGGCAATCAATCCCCCTGAGTTCATGGAAAGAGGTGAAATGTATCAAGTCCCTGTAATAGCCACAAAATTCCAGCCATCCCTGATTACCCCACGCGAAGTGTTTACCCTTTACTCAGACACACCTTGCCAATATTGACAATTGATGGTTGTTCAATGTTAATTATTACTCAAATACTTGTAAATCTCCGTATCTGTACTGATTTTTAACTTCTCTATATGGGGCTTCATGCAGCCCTGTGATCGTAAAGGCTTTTAGATGATAATCATAAAAATTAATATCTGGTAGGCATTAATTATGTCCCTATTTCGTGCATACCCCTATTCTGGGTACTACAGAGAATAAGACAAAGCAAGACCTGGCATTGAGAGACTAGTCTAGGCCGTGAGGAGTGTCTAGTCCAGGGGAAAACAGCGAGAGCTGAGGCTGGAAAATGACTCGGGCCAGATTTTGAGGTTCCACAGAGCTCGAAAAGATGTTCAACTCTGCCTAGTAGGAGAAAAAATAGTAAAGGGTGTTAAACAGAAGAGTGACCCAACTTATGCTGCTTCTCATTGTTCAAACTGCCTGCCAGAGGAAGTCCTTTTGACACTGTGGCGTTAAGACAATCAGATACACCTAGAGCTGATCTTCTAGGTTAAGAAAGGCAAGTGGCGCCGATCCGACGGAAGGGCAGGGCGTTCTCGCATGGGTCCGCACAGAGAACCAAGTTAACAGCCTAAGTGAACGGGAATGAATGATTATGGGCGTCCCGACAAACGTGGAGGAGCCTTCAAAGCCACGAAAGCAAAAGCACACCTCGGCACGCCCGCACGCCTGCAGGTGGCAGGATTCGCACTGCCATTCTGGCCACTGGGGTTCCAGTCCTGGGCTGAACGCGGAGTACTCTTCTGTCACCGCCACTTTCCGCTGATTCGAAAAACACTAAGTTGTTTTGAAAACTTATTCCCTCTAAAACAAAACAAAAAAACAAACTTCACGACTGATACAACACTAGCGTGTTCGCGTAAGAGTCTGGGGCGGTGGTGGGCGGTACGCACCTGAGTGACAGGCCCGCGGCCCTCGGTCCCGCCCCCTGCGCGGAGCCCCGCCCCGCCCTCGCGCCTGCGCACCGGGCCCCGCGGGGGGCGGCGGTGGGCGGGGCGGCCTGCGGCCCCGCCCCTCGGTGGTAGGTCGGAAACCCGGGAAGCCTTTGCTTCACTCGCCGGCAGCACTAGGACTACATCTTTGCGTGAGGTGCTCGTGGGGCAGGATGAGTGCAGGTTCGGATCCCGTAGTCATCGTCTCGGCGGCGCGGACCAGCATAGGTGAGTGACCGGCGGACCTGGCACGTCGTAGGAGCTGCGGACCTGGCCGGGTCGCGGGGACCCCCTGGGGCGCTTGGGACCCCCCACCCCGGTCCCCCCGCCCCGGTCCCCCCGCCCTGAACCCGGCGCCTCAAGCCTCCCCCGGCCGGCAGCCCCGCCCCCTCGCCGGGTGAACGCCATTCCTCTCCGCGTGCTCTGATTGGCTGCCCGGGTAGAACCACGCGTCGTCAGGCTCTCCCATTGGCCGGCGGGAAGAGGCGTCCTCTGCTGAGGCTCCTGCGTGGTCTGCTCGCGGTGCAGCGGTCTCTGCCTGGAGGACTCAGGGGCGGGGCCGCGGGGTGGTCTGATCCAGGGCCGGGGGCAGGAATCCGGGGGGTCCAACGTGGATTCCTGCAAACTGCCTCCTTCTCCCTAGTTAGTGCTGTAGAGTTTTCAAAGCCCCTGGAGGCGCGGGAGGGGCGGCTCCTTTTGTTAGGGAAGCGTGGCCCTTCCGCTTGGGCTTGAGGAATGAATGAGCAGGCTTCCCGCGGGTCCGCTGTACTCCGAGCGCTCTGGAGCCACGCTCCGGAGTCTCGGCTGCTACAAGTCACACGCTCTCCGCTTTGTACCCTAATGAGCTGCCTCGGGCGGCTGTGCAGGGGGGAAATCCCCGCTCTGTTGTCCCCGCGCCGCGGGCACCGTCTTCATCGCCCTCGCATTCTCTTCTGTCCTAGGCTCCTTCAATGGTGCCTTGTCCACCGTTCCTGTGTATGAGCTGGGCTCAACTGTCATCAAAGAAGTCCTGAAGAGGGCCACCGTGGCTCCCAAAGATGTGTCAGAGGTTATATTTGGACACGTTTTGACAGCAGGTAACTCCCCAGTGACTCTGGCAGAAGTCAGGTTTATTAGAAGCAGCCCATCAACGACCCCAACCCCACCCCCGCCGAAACTTATGTCGTCGCCTCCAAACATTTGCTCACAGGATTTCCTTCTAATTTTTCCTGTCCCCGGTCCTCCAAGTCCCATCAATAGCTTCTCTCTACTAGGTGTCTTTCAATTAATATGCTTTTCCTGAATGAACCGAGGCCACCATCCTCCACTGCCTTTTCACTCTTTAGAAGCAGGACCAGCCTGATGCAGAAGAGTTTGCACAACCCTCTGTATTTCCCTAAAATGTCACACGGTCAATAAAAATGTATTGAATTCTTCTTTTGTGCCCCGCACGGTGCTAGGTGGGGTTAGAATGACAACAACATAGGGTCTTTGCCCCCACGGGTCTCCCTTCTGAACCAGTAAGGTGGGTTGTGCTTCCCAGTCCTCACAGGTGTGTCACTGGAGTGCTCCAGTCTCACTTCTGATTCCCACTGGGTTTAATAGACCGGCAATCCCTGATCGTTCCTAATTAGTTCATGATTTTTGGTTTCATGCTCCGGTAGCACAAATTCTAATTGGTGGCGATAATTGGTAATGCTCACAAAACAACAGACTTTTTGTCCTTAATCATTCTGAGATGAGACTTGGCCCGTTTTTCTGTGTTTTTACTTTGTAATTTTGTAGTTCCTCTTCCCAGTTTTCCTTTCTCCACATGTCCATGTGATGCTTCAAGTCGAAGCACGCCACTTTATCATGACTCAGGGCTTTAAGTCACCTTCAGTCTTCAGTCACCCACTCCTTTCTTCCTTCCCAGACCCATGTCAGACTTACGCCTTTGCAACAGGTTACTCAGCTACTGGTTTTTCTGGTAGCGTTTCCTCATCTCACCTCTATACTAGTTCCACATAATTATAATAAAAATAATAGCCACATTTATTGAAGGCCTGCTAAGTGGCCTTTAAAGTACTGTGCTTTGTGTGTCCCTTTAATTACCTCATTTAATCCTCTCAGTCCGTTGGATCTTATGATCTACATTTTACAAATAAGTAAATGAGATTTTGAGAGGTCAGGTAACTTATCCAGGGTCACAGTTCAAAGTGGAGCTAGCTCTTGAACCCACATCTGTCCTCCGTAAGCCCCGGTACCCTCCACAATCATGTAAATATTTATTGAGCACCTGGTGTGTGCCACACTCTGTTTTGTCAGCTAGAGGTAAGCTCTGTTCACATCAGAAATCTTCATTCTCAGTGAGCTCATATCCTTTGCTAAATGCTAGACTACTATAGTTAGGCATGTTCAACACTCATTTCTTAACTCTGAAGTACCCGAAGATGAGGATTATGAATAAATACATGCAGGTTTTATAAAGGAGTTACTTTACTTAAATGCATATGTAATTTATGGTAGCATAAAAAGCAGGAACTTTAAATAATATTGTCTTTTTAATTAACTAGTGTCCCATGAGTTTAATTCAGAGGCTATTTTGATACTATTTTTTCTGTATCCTCAATGTCCAATTTTTACCTTCCAGACTAATCCCAGATTAATAACACTGCGATGACTATAATCTCTAAATATTGTCAATGACCCATTTGCTAGTTTTTCCAACAAGCTCACCAAGGAAGGGGGCTAGGTATGGGTGTATCTGAAATTTGCGATAAAGCGACACTGTATAAACATTGACCCTTTGATAACAGACAGTGGTGGCTGAGGCTGTTTGAAACTGTCAGCTCCATCCCCTTCTCCGCTACTTCGATTAAATTAAGTATGTGCTTTATGTCTTCTCATTCCCTGAAGGAACTCCCCACAGCTGAATCCTAGAAAAGCATTTATCAGTTCTCATGTGTATATAACTCGTTACATAAACAGTTAACCTTGGTGTGGTGAATATTAATTAAGGAAAGAAGTGCTTCTTATCAGAAGTTTTACTTTTAAAGTGACCCTCTTATGATCCCAGAAGCATACATCCTGGGTAGAGACAGGCACGGTGCCCACGTCCCGCCCTGTCTTCATACGGGAACGTATGGGAATGGGAAGACAGCTCCTTCTTAAGATAGTGATAACTCCTTTGTGAAGAAGAAAGCTTACAGCCATAAAGTACCTGTAGAACAGCGCAAGGTAGTTTGTATTCACGGGCTAGACTGTGACAGAGGTAGAGTGTCCACAGACCTTTTTTTGCCTCTGGTAGAACTTGATTTGGCTGAGTGGGAGACCCATTTGGCCATCTCCTGATCTTGCGTTCACTTTTACCCACATATTTCATCCTTCTCTTTGACTGCTGAAAGTCCTCTGTGTTCATCGTTCCAGGTTGTGGACAGAATCCTGCTCGACAAGCCAGTATGGGAGCGGGCATCCCCTACTCTGTTCCAGCGTGGAGCTGCCAAATGGTTTGTGGGTCGGGCCTGAAAGCTGTGTGCCTTGCAGCCCAGTCGATAGGGGTTGGAGACTCCAGCATTGTGGTTGCAGGAGGCATGGAGAATATGAGCAAGGTAAGGCCTCTGAAGAGATGGCTCTCTTTGACCTGTCACTAATAAATTCACGTCCATGCCATCGCAGAGTAAACCAATGCCTATCAGAGCTGGACCCAAACAGTCTACAAAGAAACAGAAAAAGGGTTCAACCTTGAGCCCTACCTGGATGTTAATTACTTTTCAGGTTGGATGGGAAATCCAGGTTGAAGAAAAATCCTGTCAACCAGTGTGATTAGAACAGAACAGTTTTTCTAAAACGTTACCAAAACGTAAATATTTTCTGAATTAAGCCTATAATGTTAGGTTACCGAAGCGTAAATATTTTCTGAATTAAGCCTATAATGTTAGTCTGTAGATATCCTTGGTCTTAATTTCTCTCTCGTTGCGAGGAAAAGTCAAAAACAGATATTGCCACTTATCTTTCTGCACATGAGAGGACCCCAGGGACCACATTTGTTGACCTTTGGGAGGTATAGAACTCAGAAAGGAGGACCACGGGGTGGTGCCCTTCTCAGAGAGGTTTGCCAGGTGGGATTTGTTTCGCCAGGTTCTGTCCCTCAAATTGGCACAGTGAAAAGGGAAAAAGAATATCCCCTGCCTCCTGCAGGCAGTTCAGGGTCTGCCCTGGGGATCCCCTGGGCAGAGGCCCATGTAGCCCCACCATTGCTGAGGCCCAGTGAGAGGTGCGCCGAAGGTAACAAGCACAGAGTGATTCCCATGGGACCTGACTAGCACCTGTGTAGTACTTTAAGAGGTCACAACAGCCCTTAGAGGGTAGATGGTATCATTCTTCATTTACAGGTAGATAAACTGAGGCCAGAGCAAGGATTCAAATACACATCTGGCTCTAAGTCTTTCCATTCTGTTACAGCTGCTGTTGAGTTGACAGGAATTAAGAGGATGCCCTACCCAGAAATCCTTCCTCATCAGTTAATTAGGCAACCTGGTGATTCTCGCTGCAGACATTAGTCTCCCATCAAAATAAATGACACATCGTTAGCATCACTTAAGCCCTTAGATGATGCCCTCATCTAACAAAACTGGTTGCCTCTTTGGAAAGAATAAAAAGGCTCCCAAGGGAACAGGACACGGAAAGATAGGTGTGGTGGGAAAGGGAAATGGTGGGTAGGAGACTAACGGGTTCCCACGAGTAGGCAGTGTGGAATGGTTGGCTGATTCCAGAGGCCTTTGGGCCCTGGGCCCTAGGTGAGGAGGAGGATGGGCTGGAACTGAGGAGAGGGGTCAGAAGGGGGCTAGATGAGGACTGGGGGCCCCTGGACAGTTTAGAGTAGGATCCTGAGGGAAGGTGACAAGTTACCGCCAAACCTAAGTGCACGCGTGTTTCCGTTTGCGTGTCCAGGCTCCTCACCTGGCGCACTTGAGGGCAGGAGTCCGGATCGGAGAAACGCCGCTGACCGACAGCATCCTCCGCGATGGGCTTACAGACGCCTTTCTCAACTACCACATGGGCGTCACCGGTGAGGCCGACGCAGCTGCGCGTGTGCTTCCTGCTGAAACGTTAGAAGTCATACTGATTGGCTCCGTGGGTGCTTTCCTCGTCAGGGCAGGGAGCGTTCCTAATCATTTCGTGTCCCTGACAACAGGGATGGTTCCCCTTTGATGAACCAAAGTGAGGAAATATCCACTTTTATCCTTTGTGAGTCCTTGATGATCAGGGGATGTTAGAGGTGGGAAGAACCTCAGAATTCTTCTGAATCGGGCTGTACTTGACCGGATGAAGAAGGAAGGGTGCACAGATAGTGGCTTTGTGGTGGAGGCAATGTCAGAGGTAAACCAGCACTTCTGTCCCTGACTGTTCTCTGCACTGCTCGGTCAGCCCTTCATTGGTCACCCACCCAGAAGGCCTTCGTTGTCTAGGTTTATTGGCAAAGCAACTGGAAGATCACAAGACCTTGTGTCTTTACTGCATATGAATGTAACATTTAAGAACAGAAGGGACATTTTAGTTCAGAGTTAAACAAACCTGCGAGATTGAACACATTGCTTAAAGGCATGTGGCAATGACTCTGTGTCAATGAGAGATCTAAATCATATGGGAAAGATAATAGGGAAAAGGCAAGATTCTAAGCAGAGGGTGACAGTGAGAAGCGCAAAGCATCTCTGTCACTGTGCGAGTGAGAGCCCCAGCAGAGAAAGCTGGAGGTCATGGGCAGACCGTGGAAGGTGATGTGTGCCTTTCCAGTTTGACTTGCTATAGTGTCTAGGCCAGAGTTTCTTGAACTAAGTGCCTTAACGTCACCAGAAATGGTGATTCAAAACTCAGCTCCCAAGCCCTTTCCAAGCTGTTATGAGCTGTATTGCATCCTTTCAAAGTTCTTACATTGAAGCTCTAACCCCCAGGATGTCAGAAAATGACTATATTTGGAGTTAGGGACTTTTAAGAGATCATTAAGTTAAGATTAGGCCGTTAGTGTGGGCCCTAATCCAGTCCGACTAGCATTCTTATAGGAGACAGCAAAGATGTGGGCACAGAAGAGAGACCACGTGAGGACACAGTGGGAAGGTGGCCAAGGAAAGAGGCCTCCCTCAGGAGAAAACAAACTTGCTGACACCTGGATCTTAGACTTGTATCATCCAGAATTGTGAGAAAATAAATTTCTGAAAAGAAAAAGATAATAGCTCAGGCCATGATGTAGTAATTAATAAAGACTAGACCTCTACAATAAACAGGTATAAGACTGGTCAAAATATATCAAGCAAATGTTTTCCAAAGTTAGCCAACAGTTATGCAAGACTGAGATTTTCAAAGAAGAGAAAGCCTGACTCACTGGTTTTTTTAACCTGGGGCTACTTTCCAGACTTTCTCCCAGA
Organism: Macroglossus sobrinus; assembly: GCA_004027375.1. Classification (NCBI taxonomy): domain Eukaryota; kingdom Metazoa; phylum Chordata; class Mammalia; order Chiroptera; family Pteropodidae; genus Macroglossus; species Macroglossus sobrinus. Next base: position 233,445 of record PVKZ01002098.1, read on the forward strand.
GGAAATAGCAACCTGGATGAACTGAGGAGGCAGAGGTCAGAGTTTGGAGCTGCCGAGATGGCTGGAGTTTGTGGGACAGGGTCCTGGAAGGGAGCTACAAAGCAGAGGAGATCCAGAAATCTACGTGAGGGTCTCCTTAAATCTTTAGTCACGTACTTAGCCCTGCCTGTGCCGGGCAACACCCGACAATCCTCTTGGAAAATAGCTGCTAGGGAGCTGTGAACTGAATGGAGATTTCATAGATTACCGGGGGACAGAGGTATATGGACCTTACTGAACCCACTTGACATTCCATTGGCATCTCAAAAAGGCCACAGATAGGGGGGCATTTTGGCAAAGCAGAAAATAGAAGGACTTATACTATCTGTCAAGTGCATTTATCAAGACAGTGTGGTTTTGGCATAAGGACAGGCAAGCAGACCAGTGAGATAGAGTAGAGAATACAGAGGTAGACGCAGGCTTATGCTGATTTTCCATAAAGGTATCAGTGTAACGAAATGGGGGAAAAGAACGCTTTTTCAATGAACAGTGCTGGGACAACAAATTACGCATATGGAAAAAAGATTCTCAGTTTCTACCTCATACCATATACAAATGTGATTGGAGATACACCATGGCTCTAAAAATAAAAGCAATTTTTTTTTTTTTGAAGAAAGGATTTTATTCATTTTCTCCAGATAGGAAGGCTACAAAGTTAGAAATTTTACCAAAGTTTAATAATCCTTGATTCTTCAAAACGGGCATAGGCTTTTCAACTCTGGACTGTCCTCAGGTTACACAGAAGCCTTGTGGGGCTGTCTCAACCAGAACTACTGTGCCTTCTCAGGAGAATACAGGAGACTGTATTTCAGGTCCTCCATTGAGAAACTTGTGTTACAGGACAAATGGAAGTTATGAAACTCCTAGAGGTTAACATAAGAGAATAGCTTCCAAATGTGGGGGTGAGTTAAAACAGGACGCAGAAAGCAATAACCTTAAAAAGAAAAGTTTGATAAATTAGACTTCTAAAAAATTAAAACTTCTGCTCATCATCAGAGACACTGTTAAGAAAATGAATAAGCAAGCCACAGGTAGGGAGAACGTATTCATAATACGTGTGTTTGACAAAGGACATATCTAGAATATATAAAGGGCTATAACAATGATACAGAGCACCCCATCTGAAAAATGAACTAAAGATTTGGGCATATATTTCTTAAGAAAGATATATGAATGGCCATAAGCACATGAAAAGGTGTTCAACATTACTTATGAGGAAAATGCAAATTAAGACCATAATAAGATATCCATTATACACCTGCTGAAAATGACGGACACCACCAAATAGTGGCAAGGATATGGAGCAACTAGACTCTCACATGAGAATAGCTATTTTAGAAAAGATTTAGCAGTTTATTTACTCAAGAGAGATGAAAATGCTGGTCACTAAAAGCTTTGTACAAGTGTGTCTATAGCAGCTTTATTCCTAACAGCCAGATTCTGAAAATGGTTCAGGTGTCCATCAACAGAATGCGTAACAAATCGTGTATTTATACCGTGGAATACTATTCAGTGGTAAAATGGAACAGTAATAAACTCAGCTACATGGACAAATATGACAGACAGTGCTGAGCAGAAGACGTGGAATTGCTTTCATAATCTATTGCGAAAGGAATCAAAACTTTTGCTTCGAGGAGGGGGAGATGGGTAAGGGGCACGTGAGAAGTTTCTGGAGTGATGGAAATGTTACCCACATATATGGGATATGTGGTTGCATGCGTTTGTCAAACCTCATTGAATTACATACCTAAGATTTTTGTATTTTACTCTGTGTATGTTTTACCTACACTAAGAAAAAAGAACTGTGAATGGATATGGAGTTCTGGTTATTAGGTTTGCTTTTTCCCAAGAGAGCACCAGTGAGCCCGATGGTATCGGGTGGTCAGTGCTCATTTAAATGTGGAAAACTTAAGCTAGCAAAGCCAGTTCTTGAAAACGTTTGTTTTTGCTTTTTTCTTTCACAGCTGAAAATGTAGCCAAAAAATGGCAAGTGAGTAGAGAAGATCAGGACAAGTATGCAGTTCTGTCCCAGAACAGGACAGAGAGTGCGCAGAAAGCTGGCCATTTTGACAAAGAGATTGTATCAGTTTTTGTGTCTTCTAGAAAAGGTGGGTAGATCGTTAACGATTTATAAACATCCATGTGGTTATTTATATGGAAGAATAATGACATGTGGGACTGTGTATAAAATTGTGTCCTATTTTTCAGGTTGCAAAGAAAAGATTGTGTGTATGTGTAGTGTGTGTGTGTGTGTGTGTGTGTGTCTGTCTGTCTCCCCTGGATACATCTGAATATGGGTTTATGGGTGAGGATGGGAAGCTGTGCCAGCGCTCAGCACTCTGGGTCCCAGAGTGTCCATACTGCCATGTAGATGGAGCAGGTTTCTTAAACTCGAATGCTGGCTCATATTTGTGAAGTGGCAACAGCCGACCGTTTGCTCTTACAGCCTAAATCTCAGAAGTAGACATCCCTACTTCCTGTTGCTTCTACGTACGTTTCGGATGTCTTGGGTGATCTTCTTGGGTCACTTGGCGGTTACCTAATATGGAGTGCTCCCGCCACGTTCTGATACTGACAACTGACATGTCTCTGTCCAGCCCTGATGAGACAGGCTTTGACACTCCCCGACCCAGTCAGTTGTGACCAGCTGAGTCGAATGTCCCAAACCATATCAACATTTTGCATAAAGAACTCCTGGTAACTGCCTTCCTCAGAAGGGCTACGGATATGGAAAACACTCAAAATGTCTCATGAGGGTAGTGCTCAGAAAATGTTTTAACATATAGTAATTTCTGTTAGCATGTGTGTCCTTCCTATTGGAATGAAAGTATTTTTTAACGTCTTTTCAAATGTGAGTCTTCAGCTGTCACGTCTGGCAATCTGCCGTTCCTGGCATGCTGACTGCCATCTCTGTTTTAATCTTGCGTCACTGATTTTCTTTTTCTCAGGTCTTACTGAAGTTAAAACGGACGAGTTTCCTCACCATGGGAGCAACATCGAAGCCATGTCTAAACTGAAGCCGTACTTCCTCACAGATGGGACAGGGACGGTCACCCCAGCAAATGCCTCAGGTTCGTTTCTGAAGGGCAGCTGAGGGAACCCCATCTTCTGCTAGGTCTGCCCAGTTACTGCTTTTCTTTAAACTTCATTTTATTAACTATATACAAATTATCCTAAAACCTTACTTTATCTGCTTCAGGGGAAAATTTGTAGTTTGTATTTGAGATTGTATTTGATTATTGACTTAATCTCTATGTCCGAAAGGATAGATTTGGTTTCCCAGTGTCATAACTAGACATACACGTGAAAAAGCAAATTAAGAGACTGAGTTTTATCTACCCTTGTCCTTTTCCAAAACCAGCAACTCCCAGCACGTCCAGTGAGGTCTGGGCTATTTCTGTTCCTTCTCATCAGTCTCCCCTCTCCTGCTTTCATCTTTGCACTTCTCCCATTGGAACGTTCTGTGGTCAGCTATCACATTGCCCAGCTTACCATTGCTATTTCCTCTAGTCTGAAATATGGCACAGGGCTTTGCCAAGACAGGTTAGGCATCATGTAACTCGTGTCTTCAGGTGTTCAGAGACACAGAACGTAACTGCAGTGAGCGTTATTTTACAAGTCAAGACATTGACGTTTTGCAGGTATCAATGACGGTGCTGCCGCTGTGGTCCTCATGAAGAAGTCGGAAGCTGCTAACCGTGGGCTCACGCCGTTGGCGCAGATTGTTTCCTGGGCACAAGTGGGCGTGGAGCCTTCCGTTATGGGAATAGGACCGGTGCCAGCAATAAAGCAGGCTGTGAGTTGACTGTTGAATGTGACTGCCCTTAGCTTCGATAAAATGTAGGTTCTGCCCTTTTTTAATAAATGCTTCAATAATGGCCCACTCTAAAATGGCAAGATTTTGTTTTTGTATTTATTCCTGTCATGTTTCATTTGTCCTGTGTCCCTTTTCTGATGCTTCTGATTCACCATAAACGAGTTTGTCTGTCTCTGCTTTCCCTACCACAAAGGGAAACCAAGACCATTTGGATATTTTAGACTTGATTCTGCAAGATCACCTCTCTCTCATACATAACAAGTGTTACTGGCTCAAAATTCAAGATAGTTTAGAATTTCCGAGTCTTTTTATCCTTAACCTCTTAGGATTGGTGTCACTAAGGCAAAACCTGTGCTAGCACAGGCTGATGTAGGAAGCACCCACGGTGGCGGTCTCAGAGATCCTGTAACATCACACGGCACAGCGTGCTTTCACTCGTAAGATGGTCAGTGGTCCCTCCTCACTCAGACTCTCCCATTACTCTTTCCTTTAGGTTGCGAAGGCAGGTTGGTCCCTGGAGGATGTGGATGTGTTTGAAATCAACGAAGCCTTTGCAGCTCTCTCTGTGGCAATAACTAAAGACCTCGGCTTAGACCCAGAGAAGGTAAGTACGAGCAAGCAGTGCCGAGCTCACACATGAACATTCACCGTGCAGTTTCCACTGACAGCAAACACATGGGTAGTTAGGCAGCACGTCCCAGGCATCGCCTGTTCAGGAGTGGGTGGCTAGTGGGCCGAGTGCCCGCTGGGACTCAGCGTTCACTTTGTTGCTCTCCAAGGCAAACACTCTTGACTGCATCAGTTTACTGCTGGCACACACGGGGCATTTTAAATCCTTTAAGGTGAGGAATGAGGAAAGGTAGTCAAGATTGGCTGTCATAGAAACCAGTGTCTAAGCAGCTACAGTACTGAATGTGAAAGGGAAGCTAATACTGGTGTAGCATTAGGAGGAAGAAGTTTGATTTTAATCCTAGATCCACAGAACGAGTATCTTTTCCCCCTTTAGGTCAACATTCAGGGAGGGGCCATCGCCCTGGGCCATCCTCTCGGAGCATCTGGCTGCCGCATTCTTGTCACCCTGCTACACACGCTGGAGCGGAAGGGTGGCCGTCGTGGTGTTGCTGCCCTGTGCATCGGGGGCGGGATGGGCATTGCAATGTGTGTTCAGAGAGAGTGAAACCGCTTAAGTTGTGCTTACTCTGAACTTGGGCCTCACTTCTAAATAAGGCACTCAATTAATTATACTGTGAAATCAGAGGACCAATGTGAGGATGGAAGTAACCTCCCACTTCACAAGAACCCAAGGCTCGTGACAGCTTATTGTATTTGTATTTTAATGTGTTATATGCAAGGTGTACAAGATAAACGCAACTAACATTGCTATAAATAAAACAGGACTAATCAGTCATCAAGGGCTCCTGAGTGAACGGCATCTTCATAACCTCCATGCTTATCATCCTTGCTTTCAGGATGTAACTTAATAAGATCATCAATTCGAAGAATAGTAATTGCAGCTTCTGTTGCAAATTTCAAACTCTTAACTTTAACTATAGTTGGTTCAAACACCCCTGCTTGTTTGTTGTCTCGAGGTTTACCGTTGACCAGGTCAAGACCAATCCTGTAATTTAAAAACAAGACCTATTAAATGGCCTCTTTACACATGCCTGCCCCATCTCTTTAATTTTAATGGACCAGGTGGCTCATGAATTTCAGCTGGCCCATTCATGTTAATCTTGGGAATGTTGGGACCTTTGGTAGATCCCTTTAAGACTGAAGTAGCTGACTGTGAGTAACAAAATCAGCACTGACTGAAAGTTGTAGCAAGGTCTACAGAATGGCTTAAAATAAACATCCTTTAAAATTGTTAACAGCCTTGCTTCCCTCCCCTCTGCCCTCAGGGGTCCTGGAGGCAAAGTGACTCCCCCTAGAGGTTAAGAAAACCTGAGACATGCTAATAAAATCACTAGAAACAAAACTGACATAGACGTGACAGGGAAAATCGTACACTTACCATTTTAGATTTTTGCGTTCTGGGTTAACTTGAGCCTCATTATGAAAAGCTCTTAACTTTGCAACCAGATCAGTAGAGTCCTGGGCCGCATTAACTGCCAGCGTATTGGGAATAACGAGGAGAGATCTTGCAAACTCTGCAATAGCAAGCTGTTCCCGGGAACCCTATGAAAAAGACGAGTTGTCTTTACAAAAGGAAGAAAAAACCCACAGCAGCAGCTAAGGTCCCAGGTGAGGTATCAACAAAATGCTAGATATGCTCCCATCCCCCTACCCCCGGAAGTAAAGCCCATGTGCAGATGTGCTTACCATGCTGGTGGCGTAGTTTTCCAGGTATATGGACAGGGCTGCTTCCACAGCGCCCCCTCCTGGGACCACAGATTTTGACTCCAAAACTCTCTTCACCACACAAAGCGCATCATGTAAAGAGCGCTCCATCTCATCACACATGAAGTCATTGGCCCCACGCAAGATAACCGATGCAGATGTACGAGCCTTAGTGCTACGAAAAAATAAAGTGAAATTCTTAAGTCGATACTTTTGTAAGTCTACACAAATTTACAGTCAAGTGCCTTGATTAAATCCCCTTACACAGGACATCTGAACACGGAAGCAATGTCTAGACTATGCAGAAGGGATGAAACCATTACTCCATCCCAACCTGCAATGGCCCAATGCTGTTTTATCCCATGCGTATAACTGCTCATATCACTGAAAGACTATAGCAGCAAATAAATGGGAAGGCGATGTTTTTACTAATAAAACGTATACAGCTTTATCATTTAAAAAGTAGCTCATACTTTTTGATCAAGATCAGTTCATCATCACAAATTCTCTCCTGTATCACTTCTTCTGCTTGTCCCAACATGGACGCTTCGAAAGTTTCTTCGCCTTCCAAATTGGCCAGGGTTGACAGAATAGTTGCTATTAAGATAATTACAAAGAACTGTGAATATTATCTCATGCATTATTTTCATATCCTGTCTTAGATGCAGACATCTATGATAAAGCGATGTAGAAATATAAGTTTAAGGTTTACAGTTATACACCAGACACTGTCTTTTGTTTTAAGATGCAACTGTTATTCTGAAGTGAAAAAATTCAATAAAATTACTTTTCCAGCTACATGAAAAATGACTCTAAATATATCGATAGCACAAATCATTAAAGAGTAAAAACAGTATGTTTTTAAAGCTCTTTAGTGTTGACACTCCAACAGAGATGGTCACGAAGCACCACATCTGAGAGCAGGCAGAAGACATACCTCCGGAAGCTTTAGCAATGCGCTTAAGGTCCTTTTTTAAAACTCTTCTAACTGCCATCGCGCCCGTCTCCACAAAATACTTCAGACACATGTCATCGATTCCACCGGTGGTTAGAATAACATTGGCACCTGTTGCCAGGATCTTCTGGATTCGCTCCTTGGTGATGTCTGACTCTCTACAGATAAAACATTTGAACAGACACTCAAAGTTATCTTCTGTGTTTATGTAACACAGCTCTAACTTGTACGGACTATTTTCCACAAATAACTGTACATTAAATTACATTAACCGGGGTGGCTCCACAGTGTAGCAGTTAGCACGTCTGCTTTACACACCAAAGGTCCTGAGTTCATGCCCCAGGTGGAGCCATGGACCATACCCTGGATGTGCTAGACCCCCCAAATGTGCCGGGGGTGCCAGGTCCCGGGTGCACGGCCTGAACGTGTGGGAGAAGACCCAGTTCTTAAGGGGAAATGGCAACATCCAAAGATGAGGGGTGGAAGGGGAGCAGGGGAATTAAGGGGGGGGGGATTATATGAACCATTCCTTCCTTTCTATGACCAGAATTTAGATCAGTCTAATTTATGGGAAGTTCAACGAATTAAAAATTACCATTTAAGTCTTCTCAACCCCCAACTCTTTGACCAATAGTGGTTAGAAGAGAAAGTGTCCCTGCCTTCAGTGATCTAGCAGAGGGCCAGACTGTAACACTTTAAGGCGAATGTGACTACAGTGGAATGCTGAGATGACAAGCACGAGGCAGGAATCCAGCCTGGTGGGTGAGACAAGGAAAGCCCAAAATAGAGGGGTCCAGAGCTGGAACTGCAGGTAGGACCAAAAAAAAGAACCCTGAAGGGGTGGTAAGAGCCTGGACTACGTTTAGTGTTTCGAAGAAAAAGCTGCATCGCCCAGTGTTTTTAAAGGATGCCCTGATGTCAGCGTGGGAAGGGCACTGGAAAGGTGAGGACTGAGGCCAGGAGGCAGGAACTGGAGACATGACGAGAACAGAGAAGTGGAAGTTCACGGTTCAGCCACTGACTCCTGGAGTAAAATGAACCCTGACAGGTTGGGGCAGGATGAGAGAATAGAGCTCGATTTTCAACAAGCTTGAGTCTGAAGCCCTGTGTTGTTCAGGGGAAGCTGTCAGGAGGCAGACACAGTACGGAAACCACAAGTCAGCTACATGAAAGGGACACGCTCAACATACAGGCAACCAAAGCCATTTCATTTTCACGCAAAGAAGAGCACATGAGGTCACTTAAAGACTTTTTTAAATTAAGTGAATTAAAGCTTAACTTTGAAAGAGACCCTTCGGTCTACGCTAAGCAAATACTGTGTGCCAGACACTATACTAAGGACAGCGATACAAAGCCAAGGAAATGACGTAGTCTCTACCTTTACAGCTTATAATCCAAGTCATACAAATACAGTTAGAATGACCCTGCTGTGGCTGAACCACAGTGAAAATAAAGAATTAAAAGGGCTCTGGCCTTGGAAGTAACGCGATCAACTTGGCTACTGTGCGGAAAGCAGCCTGCGAGAGGACAAGAGTGAAATCCAGGCGACCAGCCTGGGCACCGGCGCAATAGTCTGGGTAAGACAATGAAAACGGAAAGAAGGGAAACTTGATTTAATTTGAAGATAGAAATCAGGTGGTCTTGATGGAACACTAGAAGGGAAAAAGAGTACTAGGCAAAAAAAAAAAAGAGGGGTCCGCATCACTGAAACAGCTGAGAGTGGATTTGGGGTGTTGTCAGTTTTAGAAATGACTTTGAGATGTGTAACAAGCATTCAATTAGACAAATGTGTGTGTTTGGAGCTCCGAGAAACAGATTTGGGACTGTCCCAAATAATATCTAGTCACAGGAATGGGCGATCTTGGGAAGAGTGGTGAGATGGTGGCGGCAACAGGAACACCGATGAGATAGTATCACAAAGGTGCCCTACTCCATCCTCCAAGTGTTTCAAGAAAGTAGTTAAAGGTCAAGTGAGGGTTGAAAATGTCTAGTGAATTTTACTTAGTCTCTAGTGCCCTTAGCAAGTGGTCCTCCACTGCAGAACAGAGCTGAAAAAGGGATGAGAAGCATCAGAAACCAGTTTTTGTGTAAATCACTCGAGACATCTGGCTATAAAGGGAGGGGGAAGGATAGGGACAACCTGGAGCAGGATGTGTGAGCTGCAAGTGAAATCTACAAACGAATAAAGAGTAGAATTACGAGTTGAAGCTGCAAATGAGAAAGAACCACCAATGAAGCAAGATTCCAAGGAAGAAGGCGACAGAACCTGAAACACTTACTGTAGAGCTCGGCCTTTGGTGGGAGAAAAGCCACTGTTACATCAGGGGAGAAAGGAAAGAGCACATACGCGATCAGACTTATAAGACGAGCATTCCTGACTCTCGGCAAAGACAGCCTGTAGGCTTGGTTCAGCTACGGTGCTTGTTTTAGAAAACCATTACAAACTTATTTGAGTGACGCGGGTCCAGTGGAAGTAGGTAGTCAAAATCCAAAGCAGCAGCCAAATTACTTCTTCATACCTAGCTCCCCAGTATGCCCATCCATTTGCCACATTTTCTACTTGTCCTGAAGCTTATGTAAAAATTTGACTTTAGTTAAAAATGTTAATTTTTAAAGTCCTCCAAGATGCTTACACTTAAAAATTCCAATTGCATAAATGCCACACTCTAGTGTCACACACCCAGTAGCTGCTTGACCACCCGTACTGTTAATTACGAGATGCAGCACGTGCTCCTTTTAGCTTACTGTCAATGGCTCTAACATGAGAATGCTCTCTCGACGTACCTCTGTCTAATCTGGTCCAGCTTTTCAGGGTCTGTAATAACCACCTGTACACCAAGCTTCATTTTTGTCTTCTGCAGGCTGAAGTCAAGGCAAGCAATTTTTGCATTAACTATTCTCTTGGGCATGCCTATAATTGAACATATTATTAAGTTCCTTTATGGTAACTATAAACAATTTTATAACATACACCTATCCTGAAAGCATAATAAAAAAGTAGCAGAAATATTAAATTGTTACACGTAAACACAAATTTAACCATGTGATGTACAGTTTCCTTTTCCTCTGGGTTTCCTTAAAAAAATAGGAAGTGCACCTCTTGGATAGTTCATCTGAAGGCAAACAGTATACAGTCTATAAAAAGCTAATTTTATTTTTTAGTCCTCTTGTTATATGATCAAACCCAAGCCTTACCCTGGGATCCCACCACACAGTTGAGTGCATAGCCATTGATGAGCAGACTCTCCATCTGACTTCTCCCATGGGCCTTCAGAATGTTAATGGAAGACACTGGATAGCGAGGCTGGCCTCTTACATCTGTGTATTTAACAGCAAGTACAGCGTCTACCACCATATTAGCAAAGAAATCACCATTTCTAGGGCAACAGTTAAGGAGAACAAGAGACTTGGACAGTGGGTGCACATGAAAATCAAGGGGAATTCAAAAGCACTTCCTTCCTGCATCCTCATCAAAGCAACAGGCATTATTCATGCCACCAAAATGCTTGAGTGTTGTTTATCACTATCTGTAATTCACACTACTTTCAGACACATTTATATTACCTTTCCCCCTAGAAAAACAGGGAAAGGAACAGAAAAATTCAATACAGCATCACCTGGCACAAAAACTAACACAAGTTCTTTTAATAAAGCCTAAACTTTATCAGACCGTTACAAGGATACATTCCAATGACTTTGGATGACATTGATGTTTTTGCAGCATTAATCAGGCAATCTCTTCCAAGATCATCTGTGTTAATAATTAGATTTTCACTGATATAACGCACTGCTTCCCTGTTTAAAGTATGAGGAAGAAAACACGAAATTTACTATTCAAACTTTTGTTTTATCATAGTATCAAAATGTCACAGACATCAATTTTTTGTTCAGCCATTTCATATAGGAGGAGGACACAAATAAATCCTCCTTCTTCAGATCATGGCAGTTTTAATCTATCCCATAAGCATAGCCACTAAAATCTATTATTAAGAGAAAATGTGGTAGTCAAATGGGAAGATATTGATGCCAGTCCTACTTATTTCAAAGACTACTACTTTAAATCCTAAAATACAACTTTTTCAAAGTAAAATTTAGTCCTCGATGAAAACATCTGAAGAACACAGATGGCTTATAATTATTACATCAAAATTTTCTCTGAATGCAAACAATCTTACTTGCAAGCAAGCCGATAGCCACTAATAACTGATGTGGGGTGAATTTTCTGTTTGACAAGTTCATCTGCATTTTTTAGGAGTTCTGCTGCAATAATAACCTGTTGAGAAAAACATTCATTGCTCTAACATCAGTCTGACATTTAATATATGCAATACATATGTAAAAACACGACCAAAATTATCAGATATTACTAACCAGAATGGTGATGGCAGTGAAAAGAATAACTGGTTATTAGACACCTAAAAAAAGTAACTACAGTGTTTTATACATGAATGCCTGAAGCTGGATAAGAGCCAGAAAAACGTTCTGGCTGATTCACTAGTTCTGCAGTAGAACAGTAAAGGACCACACAACCACTACCCTCAAAGATGCTAAACGAAGAGCCTGACTACTCAAATGACCCGTACTAGCGTAGATTAAATTATAATCATTTTACTTAAAAGGTATCATCATAACCAAGTTACTTGGACAAGGCCATTATTATTTTAGAAAAGATAGATTCTACTCTTTTACAGCTTACAGTTTAACAAGAAATATAAATAATAGTGTTTCTACCATATTAGCATGCTGGACGATCAAGTTCATATCACATTTGCTTTTTCACTCTCCCATTTTGAACTCATGAGACTGCCTTCTCAATATTTAAAATATAAATAAAAACTTATTAAAAACTGGCAACATTTTTTTTCTTTAGATAATTATAAAGAAAGGTTTTAAAAATGTCCAAGTCTCAGGTCATGGTTAGGGCTTGGGGGGACAGACAAAACTTTCTTTTAAAAACCTATTTTTAAAAACTGTGATGGATGAATATTGTTATGGCTGAGAAAAAACTGATAAAACTTGTGAAAACAAATGTTTAAAATGGCAGAACCATATTATCTCAGGTTCCTTTTTTATTTAAATTGTGCAAACTAGCTACAACCACCCAGTTTTCAAGTTTTGTTTCTGAATCACTACCCAAGAAAGACCTTACATTTGTTATGTAACTTATTTCTGACTCAGAAGCAAATAACATACTATGGCTTCACTTTCTATAAGCTTGAGTTTAGGAAAACACCAGTCTTTAGCCATCTACCAGGTGACTGACTACCTACCACGGAGGTAGTTCCATCTCCCACTTCTTTGTCTTGCAGATCCGCCAGCTCACATAGAACTTTAGCAGCAGGATGCTCTACCTCCAGTAACTTCAGGATGGTGGCACCATCATTAGTAATGGTTACATCCTAAAAAATTTGCAAGGAACAAAACAACAATCACCCACAGAAACAGGATATCCTCAATAACACATGTATACCCCTTGTGACATACGTTTACCCTTACTACACCTTCCAACAGTCCCATTAAAAACAAAGAATTTACACGACGAAATTATTACCGTCTTTTTTATTTAAAGTAACAATCACAACATCTAGCTATACTTACACCAATATCATCCACCAACATTTTATCCAAGCCAACTGGACCAAGGGAACTTTTTACGATATTGGCAATAGAAGCTGCAGCCATAACTGTAGAAACAAAAAAAAGTAACGAAATTAGAAAAATCTGCTACTTCGAAGAACAATCATTTCCCCCTAAAGAAAATATATGATATCCAAAAGCCTCTAAATTTTCCAAGTCTACAAATCGGTATTAAGAGTCAGCTAACAAGAATTTCACATGCAGGGAAGGGGACTAGCAAATTTGAATTCATCTGCAAAGGTGTGACAAGTGCGTTAAAGAGCACTTCACTGCTTCAGAACAAAAAGGTCATCCACTAGGCCTAATTCGGGTTCTACCACTTCAGACAGAAGATAAAAGTGGGAATCCAAAGGTTCTAACTTTATTTCAAATTCACCTAAGGCAAAAACAAGGACCTTAACCAATAACAGTAAGGTTGACAAGCGTGTGTAAACGCTCTCAAAAGCAGCTCAACGACAAATTGTTTACTAGCATAAATTCATTTTAAGTATCGCTTATGCTAACACCCCAGTGAAAATCCGTCAGCTATTTTTAAGAAACTGTCAGTGATGGGTGGGATAAGAATTGTACGTGGATACTGGGGCTCCCGGCATCTACTCCACATGGTAAGCGGTGGGATACAACAGGTAAGCCACCGGAATTGTAGCCATTTACTCGTATGAAAACGAGCAGCTGAAACTAGTTTTTTTCTGGTTAATGATCCTAAAACAAGGCCAAGAGATTGGGAAACGCCCTTCGCGGCTGGAACCGAAAAAAAGGGGGCGCAGAGCATCCGGACCAAAGGGCCCTGCAGGGCGTGACCGGGACCGGCACCCGCACCCAACCACTTCAACCAGCGCAGTTCTCAAAAACGTGGGGCGCTTTCCGGGATTCCTCCCCCACGGGAACGGGGCGCTGGCGCCCCGCCCAAGTCGTGAGGCCACCGGGGGTCGCGTGCACCCCACCGCTCAGACCCTTTTTGGGGGAGAGGAGGAAAGCGTACGGACGGCGGCCACCGGGCCCGAGCGGGCGGGATGGGAGGGGAAACGCGCTACCGTCGGCCAGACCCAGGCCTCGCCCGCCCTCACCGTTCTGGGAGCGAATAGCCTCCCCCGTGCTGCGGTCCCCGAAAACGGACAGAGGCCCCTCCATCTTCGCGGCAGGGTACACGTCGTTTCACTCGCACCGCGGACAAGTCACGTCTCGATCCCTAAGGCCGGCGACGGCGTGGAACGGGCACAAGCGGAGCCGCGGGGACTGCTGGGAACGCCGCTGCGCCGCAGCCCCGCCCCGCCGCGGGGCAGGCCGGGAAAGAAGGACTGGTTGGGGGGGCGATGGAAAGCGCGGACGCACCGGAAGCGAGCGGCCGGTAGAGGGCGGCTCGGTACTCTCACCGAATAAGAGAGCGAGTAGGAAGGGCGCGAAGGTGGGAGAACGGAAGTCAGGGTTTGGGGCCGCTGGAGGAAGAGGGTGCTCTGCAGCAGCGTCCCCCAAGGCACGGGGTGCGCGTGCGCGTTTGCACATTCTAGTGCCTTCTAGAAAAGGTGGCTTGGCTGGGCGGAGCTTAGCGCAGAATGGGATGGGGGACGGGGCGGGCCCCTTTCTGAGGTTCTGAGCAAGTCTTGCGGGATAGCTTGTGCGGTCATTGTTTTCCTCAAATATAGGAACTTGCTCCGAGAGCGCGCGGCCAGTCGCAGGCTTTGTTCCTGGGCTCGCGAGTATAAACCTGATACCTGATCTCGATGGGGCGGGGCAAGCTTTTCCAAGGACCTGCGGGGCGCTGTCCCTTTCCCTCCCCAGTGCCCAAGTGGCGTTTCTGTGGTTCCGACAGGGGTGGCCCTAAGCTCTGCGACCCGAGGTGTAATAAGAAGATGCGGGCGCCTAACACGGGAATCTGGCCAAAGCGTCGCCCAACCTAACGGGTCGGACCCGCCCCTAAGTCATTACTGCGAGTTGATTGGTCGGCTCTGGTGTCTGCGTGCGCCCAGCGTAAGCGGTCATTGGATGTGCGGAGATAACAGATTGCTCTCTCGGCCACTCAGTGGCAGGGCGCTTTTTAGTTCCGGGTCGAGGCGCCGACGACCTATGTGATCATAACTCAGGCTTTACCCTGAGTTAATATGGGTGCCGCTGGCGTGCAGCTAGCGCGCTGGTGAGAAAAGGAGGCCGAGGCTTTGCCCGTGATCTCTCTCAGTGATGGCGCTTCGGTCGCGGTGCTGGGAGTTGCTGTCGGTTTGCAGGAACCCCGGTAATCTTCCCACTAATCTCAGATTAACCCTTGCGGCCTGCACAATCATGCATGTTCAAGTTTTTTATATTCAACTTACCCCATCGAAGAATAAACGAGCTAACAGCATTGAAATGACAGTCGTAGAAAATTAAGGACTGAGACCTGTGATAACCGGACCCTGTGACCAAACATACCTTTTGTCCCCCTTCCAGATTGCGAAAAAATTGGGGGAGTGGATAGGAATAGTCCTGTTCTGTTCATATTTGTCATTTTTAAAGATTCGTCTTGTTTCCATTCTTAGGGTGTAGGGTCGCAGTGTTCTCAACCAGTTCCAAGCCAGAGGTGAAGCCCGAAGAGGACCCTCTGGAAAACGAAGCAGTTGCCCCAGAGTTCACCAATCGGAACCCCCGGAACCTGGAGCTCTTATCTCTAGCCAGGAAAGAGCGGGGTTGGGGGACAGTGTGGCCCTCCCGTGAGTTCTGGCACAGGTAATTAAGTTTTTGACTGACAAAAGCAGTGCACGGTGCCCTCCAAATTGTTTTCATCAATTCATCAACGAGCTTGCTAGATACTGTTGAGGACTTAACTCTCAGAAAGCTAAAGTGCGAGGGGGTTAGGGAAGAGAGGAGGTTGAACGCAAACACTTAAGTAGGTGTCACCGAGAAAATTTAAAGAAGATGACGGTTGAATGGGGACTGGGTACCACTCTGAGGCCCTTCTAAAACACAGTAAAAAGCCAAACAACTGGCCAAGAAGAGCACTGCCAGCAGAGGTAACGGTGGATAGGAGTTTGAGAAACTAAAAGGCCTGGATCTCAGCAGGCAAAGGGATGAATGGTGTAAGGTGAAGATGGAGAAGTAGGTAAGATATGGATTATTAACTTTGTAAATCAAAGGAAGCACTTTAGGCTTTATTTTCACTGCAGTGAGGAACTATGAAACGATTTAAAGTTTGAGCTTGAATTAAAGATAATTCTGGTTTGTTTAGGGAGGATACATTTTTAAGGAGCAAGGGTAGAAGCTGAAGACCAGTTAGGAGTTTGTTATGAAGATGGTTATTTATTGAACACCTTGTTTGCCAGGAACTGTGCTAGTTGCTTTACATGCATTTTCTCATTTAATCCTTAAAACTATTTTGTTAAGTAGGTACAATCATTTCCCCCATTGTACAGGAGCAGGGGAATTGAGGCTTAGGGAGACAACTTTAGTAAGCTCCAGAGGTAAGATTCAAAGACGTTTTGTCTGACCTCAGACCCAGGGCACTAATTATTACCACTGTGCAGCAGCTTATCTACTTGGTAGGGATTTGTTAAAAATAGAATATTTTTTAAAAATTGTATAAAGTTATAAGAGCAAGTTAGAAATCACCACTGTGTCATATTCATTGTTGCAATGAATTGTTTTGTCCATTTTGTCATTCAGTAAACATTAGGCCTGTGTCACCTCAGGGCATTGTGCTAGACGCAGGAAATGTAAAGATAAAGTAGCTGTCATCCCTACTGGCAAAAGTCTTAACAGTTTCGTAGGGAGAGATTGGGATAGGGATAATAAAGATGATAGTTGCTATGATGCCTTTTTACTTAAGTGTGTACAGGAAAGAGTCAACGAGAATAAGCAGTTCCATTTTGAAATAATCTGGATCTTAAGTCTAAAATTCTTTTGAAACACCTAGCCAATTATTGTCAATATTTGGATCATTTAAATAATTACAGTTTATCCATTTTTTCCCCCATCTACCCTATTGGCAGTATTAGCAGTATAGAATTTTGGCATATAATAGTAAGAAATGACCTTAGAGATGAGCCTGTCCCTTTGTTGAACAAATGGTTTAAGACAAGGAACAGCAGCCTACGGCCCATGGGCCAAAGCTGGCTTACAAGCTAAACATTTTTGTGTTTTTCTTTTTTTAATGTTGGAAAAAATCTAAACAATATTCTGTGACTTATGAAAATTATATCATTTAAATTTTATTATTCATAAATTTTTTTGGAACATAGCACTTATTCTCACCTGGCTGTTCTAGTACTATTATAATTAAATGGAACAGTTGTGACAGAGATCATATGGCCTATAAAGACTAAAATATTTACTGTCTGACCCTTTACAGAAAAAGTTTGTTGACCCCTCAAGAGATTGTGAGTTCTACCACGGCTACCCCAAATCCAGGAGTAGAACTCATGTTTCTAAATCTAGTGTATTTTTCACACTGAGAATCTATCTTAATGTAGTCTGCAATTTCAGGATTTTTTTTTTTTTAACATGAGCCTGATTTTTAAGTGTGTAATATGTATATGTGTTATAAAATTCAAAAGAATACAGTTTCTTGTATATCCTAGAGATAGTCTATGCATATAAGTATAAACTTGTAGTTTTTAAGTTATAAATCTTAGCACACCATACACACTGCCTCTCTCCCCTAAAACACACACACACACAAATACAAATACATCTTGGAAATCCTTTGCATTGGGTAAAAACATTGGCTCTTCAGGCAGACTCCTGAACTTAAATCCTATTGTTTTACCATTAGTTGTAATGTTGCTAAAGTTAGTTAACATTTCTATGTCCATTTCTGTAGGCTGAAAAAAAAAAGGAAATAATAATGGGGTTATTTTGAGACATGAACTGTACTTGTAAACAATTACAGTAGTGCTTGGTACAGTAAGCGCTCAATGAACGTTAGCATCATCGTCATGAAGTGCTGCTTCATTCTTGTTGGTAACTGGATCGAATACCATTGCATGGATGTTTTAGGTAACTGGTTCCCCATTGATGATTATCTCTACGATTTCAAATATTGTTGCAATGAATTGTTTTGTCCATGTATTTTATCAATGAGATTGGTCATATTTTTATGGGCTTAAAAGTTATTTATATTTTCATTTTCTGTAAATGGTCTTTTATATCCTTTGCTCTTAAGGTCATTGGTCATTTTCTTACTGATTTATAGGGAACTTTTGACATGAAAATGACCGCTTTGAACAATACATGAGTTTAAAATATTTTTTGTTTCATTGCTTGCATTTTGACTTCTTTTTACTGTTTTGTTTTTGTTTTCTATCACGTGGAAAAGTTTGTTGGTCTTTTTACAAAAGCCATGTGACATGGTTTCATGTCATATTTAAATAGGCTTACCTTAAAGATTATAAAAAATTTCTCCCATGTCTTCTAGTACTCTTAGGATTTTTGTTTTTAGATTTAAGTCTTCGATCCATCTTACATTTGTTTTGGTGTTAGCTAGCAATTTAAAAGTATAGAGTAAGTATATATTTACCTAGTGTAGGTTCAGCAACTTAGCTCTGCCTCCTCAAATCCTTTTTTGAAGTAGGTGCTATATAAATAAGTCTCATTTCTCAGAAATACCAAATTTCTCTTGGATATTTGAGGTTAATTGAGAACGTTTGGTTTTTTTTTGAGGACACCCTCATAAAGGCAGAGGAAAAATAACTTTCCTCAGTAAAATCCAAGTTAAGCATGTTGAAGTAAATGACAAAATATTTAGGCATTCACCTGAGGGCACTTGCCTTTCGGATTCCTTTATGATTTTATTCTCTTCTCACCTCATTTAGGTTGCGAGTTATAAGGACTCAGCATCACATAGAAGCAGTTGTTGAGCATCGCAATGGACAGGTGGTGGTTTCGGCATCTACCCGTGAATGGGCTATTAAAAAGTACCTTTATAGTACCAAAAACGTGGTGGCTTGCGAGAGTATAGGACGGGTGCTGGCGGGACGATGCTTAGAGGCAGGAATCAACTTCATGGTCTACCAACCAACTCCATGGGAGGCAGCCTCAGACTCGGTATTTTTGTTTTCATGTACTTTAAAAGGTTTCACATTAATTATCGATATTAGATACTTGCGTCATAATAATAGTTCCATTTATCAAGGTCTTTTTATGTGTCAGACTGAGGTGAGTATCTTAGGTGCGTTACCTAATTTCATCCTCACAGCAGCCAGAGGTCAGGAATAGTGTCCCCTGTTCTGTATGTAAGGAACCAGAGGTCACTAGCCCAGAGTCAGTTTGGGGGGTTTCAATCTCACGGTGACTGATTCCACGGTGGCAGCCACTCCACTTCCTTATTATATGTTGACATCTCTGTATAGTGCTCTACAATGCCACTACTAGTCCTTGCCGTCTCTACATCCTCTTATCTATGCCATTACTAGAATTTCTTTCTGGAAAACCAGTGTAGGCTGGGAAGTTAGCATAGAGCAAATCATTTCTTTCTTTCTCTTGGTACGTAAACTCTTTATTGTCATCTTGTGGTGCTGACCTAACCTTTTCATTTTTTAATGATCTTTCAAACTAGATGCAACGGCTACGGAACGCCATGACAGAAGGCGGTGTGGTGCTACAGGAGCCTCGGAGAATCTATGAATGAAATAGCAGCTTCGTTTGGAGCGTGTGACTACAAAGCTGCCAGCTGTTACATCAGAAGAGAGCACGTGGAGGAACAGACGGCCTGGCAGTTGCATGCGGTGATCTAACTGCGACATTGTTAGTAGTTAAAAGCATCCCTCCTCCCCTCGTGCGTGGGTTTGTGGTTTGTTTTTTTTAAATCAAGGGCTAAGTTCTTCTCTTGGATTTGAGAGGAGGATCTGAGAAAAGCTGTCACAAGTTGTAATTAACTTTTGAAGGACAAATGTTTTCAAGTTAAAGAATAAAGGCATTTTACAAACTTAGTTTCTGGTTATTTAAATTTATTCGCCTTTGAGCTCACTGTGGCAAGAGTTACACATAGGTTTATGCAAAGCACGTGTTATGTCTAGCTCATAGCGATCTCAGTAATGGTAGGTGTTGCTGCTCTGGGCGAGGAGGTGTTTTTTTAAAAAATAAATGTCAATTTATTATAAACAGTAACGTGTAGGTAAAAGGGACACATTCTGACCTCATTTGGGCGCCTGGATCCTAACAGGCAGAACCAGATTTGAAAGAAAGGAATGCAAGGAAGAACAAAAGAGCTTTAAAGGGGCAGGGTTAGTATACGCCAAATTGCTATGAAGTGAAAATTTGTTAGTTGAAGCTTGAAGTACATTCGAAATTAAAACAAGCTAGGGTAGGTGGGAATCATTTCAGTTATCTTAAAACAGTTGATTAAATCAAAGTAAGGTGTTAACCGTTTCTGGCTATTTAAGACGCAAAGAGGAAGAACCTGTAAGCAGTTAAGGTGGCTTTTACCTCCAAGTAGTAAATGTGTGCCCAATTATATATTTATACAGAAGCAAAATAACTTTCCTCTCAATCTGAGTATTCAATGTTTAACATGTATGCACCAACATTTTAAAAATGAATGAGTGATTCAGAATGCAGTGGCCTAGTAGGCCCCTTTGATCAATAAATACCCGGGTGGAGACACAAAGTAGTTCTAACGTTTTCTTCCCTCATCTTAAAGATGGGAGCATCTCACTTTGAAGGCCACGGTTCTGGTCTAGAAGGCTGTTGAAACAAGTCTAGGATTCCAAGGGGGAATCAGATGATGGACTGGACTAGTTAGTGACTTTGGAAATTAAATGACGAAACCAGGATCACCTGCAAGATGCTGTAGGCAGGGATTGTTTCCTGCAAGGGGTACTATGGTTCTAGATGGTCTCTGCACCAAGGATTCCTTCCGAGGCAATTCTTGAGGCCTCGCTACAAGGTATTAAGGACAAGGATGATGCCAGGGAAAGTGAGGAAAAGATGGAGTGTGGGGGAGGGAATAGGGACCCACCCATGCCGGCGAGGATGCGATGCCGGCGAGGATGCGATGCCGGCGAGGATGAAGATGGGGAGAAGGGCTGATTTAGGAAACACACAAAGTGGTCCCTCTGCCCCGCCCCCGTCGTACCTGCAGTAGCTACTTAACTGCCGTTACTTCAGGTGCTGTCGATGGCCTGGTTTCACCCTTTTCCAGGCCCTACTCTCCCCTTAACATTCTAGGTCTCTATAAACCACAGGCTCACCTTGGACTGCAAAGAAATTGCTGCTGAGCAAGGTAAAAATGGGCCTTGATTGTAAAGGCGGAGTCTAAGCAACCCTTCGCCCCAGTGGGCAAGGTGTTAACAGCAAACAGGTGGTTTGGGCAGGTGGTGCGTGGCCCGCAGCTCAGGCCCCATCTGGAGGCCCCCCCCCCCGGCACCACCTGCGGCGGCGCGGGGGCGGCCGGTTTCACCGCGCGAGCCCTTTAAGGCCGGCGGCGCGGCGCAAGCGCGTGGCTGCGCGTGGCCACTCCGGCGCCCTCGGACGAGCTGCGTGGCCATGGACGTGGGCGCCGACGAGTTCGAGGAGAGCCTCCCCCTGCTGCAGGAGCTCGTCCTGGGCGCGGACTTCGTGGGTAAGGCTCCGCGATTCCGGGTCTTGTCGCAGGAGGCGCCCCCTGTCCCTGCGAGTCTGCGGTGGGTGTGGCACGGGGCGGGGTGGTGGTGGGGGACAGGGCAGAGAGGTGAGGCCCGGCCAGGACAGTCACCAGGCCGCGGGACGCTCAGAGAGGGCCCTCCTGAAGGACCGGGAGATCCATCCCTTCTAGGCGGGGGTAGTGGGACGTTGAAGCAGCATTTATCCCCTGGGCCCCGCTGTGAGCAGGTGGAGCTGAGCCCGCAGACAGGGGGGCCTGGCTTGTCCTTGCTTTGGCTCCCTCCCTGTTCCCTTCTTGATGTCCCCTGGCCTCTTGAGCTCCAAGGAGGTGAGCCGAGCACGCTGGCCACCTGCAGCCTTTCCAGCAGGAAGAGCGGTGGCAATGGTCAGCACCTGGGACTCTTGTCTTGTTTGCCTGCCCCGCAGGTCTGGACATCGAGTTCACGGGCCTTCGTTCTAACCTGTCCCACCCCGAGCAGATCAGGTAACGTTAAAGCTCTGCTGTGGAACTGTGCCCCTCTGGGGGCCATCGTGGGCAGCCAGCAGTGCTGCTCGGCGGGCCCTCCCTTGGCACTGGGCAGGCAGGACGTTTTGTGTGGGCGTCTGGGGACCTGGCATCTGGCCGCGAAACGCTGATACGGTCCCCCAGTCGTGACAAAAATGTTTGCAAGGCGCGGGGCACCTGGGTGCCGTCTCCTTCTTGCCGGTGCCATGAGATGCCTGTTCTTGCAGTCTCTTCGACTTGCCGTCCGAGTGGTATCTGAAGACTCGTCAGAGCGTCCAGCAGTTCACGATCTGTCAGATCGGTGAGTTGGCCCCGCAGCTGTTCGTCATGAGTCGCTGAGCGAGGCTTTTATGGGTTCTGTGTTTCCTACCGGTCAGAGTGCTTGGACACCTTTCGAAGAACCTGGCTATCGTTTTTGCGTGCTTGTTAGGTTTTTGGCTGTGTTGCGTTTGTGGGGACTAGTCCTTTGGAACAAGCAGGAACTTCATTGATTGAGCAGCATAATTTTCATGTCTGACGAAAGCAACATTAAGGAACCTCTACTGTTATTCAAGGAAAAATGTGTATGATTTTTGAAAACTTATATAAAAAAGGTCATACCCCCACACGTTTTGTTCTGCATCTTGTGTATTTCACTAATGGAGTCCAGAGAGCTTTCTATGAGCACATAGAGACCTTGTGTTCATGTTCAACTATTGCATAGGATTCCAAACTATGACTGTATCTATCTATCTGTCGACTTGGTCTCATAATGATATGTGCTTTGGTTACCATTGGTGTGTACTAAAACGAGGTTGCAAGGACTGTCTTAGTATCTATACGTGATTGTGTTTTCGTGAGTATGTTTGGGAGTGGACGTGCCCGTCCACTTCCAGCTGTGGCATTGCAGAGTTGGGGAATATGCGTTAAAGTATTGCTCTGCGTTGCCAAACTCTCTGCCTAACGGCCACTCAGTGACTCTCGCGACAGCGGGGACTGTGCCTCTTTCCTTCCCTCACACTGGCTGTTCTCAGCCTGAAATGTTTTTGCCCACCTTGGAGAGGAAAAAGGATCTGATGGTTATTTACATTTTTGATATATGGTCAACACACTTTTCCTGAGAAGGGCTGGACAGTAACTATTTTAGGTTTTGCAGACAACATGGTCTCTTACCACCACAGATAGTACATAAACGAATGAGCATGGGTGCATCCCAGGAAAACTGTATAAAGGCGGGCGTGAGACAGGTTTCACTGTCCCTTGCTTTTCCTAGGAATGCTGGTGAACATCTGGATGTCTGTTTTGCTCTCTGTACTTGCTCTTTGTTATTTCTGTTGTGATCATTCTTCTCGATTGTAAGACCTCTTTCGAGAGGATGAAAAACAGCACTTAGGGTATGTTCTCTTCTCCCCTTCCTTGGAATTCTTACCCTTTGTGTAGGGTCTTCTTAGCCATGCAGACATTTTAAGGCCATTCAATGAATACATCGTCATGGTTTTTGGTGTTTCTTCTGTTGAGTTTTAACACTATGAAAATGTCCATTTAATTTTACTTCTGCGTTTGAAGAACCATCCACAATTATATTTTGGTAACTTGAGTGTGAATTACAGTTCTGCAGTTCTCATGTTTCCAATCTGTCCCTGCGCCTCCCCTTCCCCTCCCCCAAGAGGTTATCCTCTTCCGAAGCCCACCCAGTATCCTTTGGATGCAAAGCGCCCGTTCAAAATGTTTTCTTTCAGTAGTGAACTTCCGGCAGCTCTGCTTCGGTACTACTCATTATCTCTCGTTCTTCTAGGATTGTCTGTGTTTTCCAGTATTGAAGGAGAGTCAAACAAGTACGTATAAAAACCTTTTGCGAAGCACGTGGCTCTTGTCCATTTATCTCTTCCACCTGTTCCCCCCAAAATTCTGCTTCCAGCTCAGAACCACTTTGGCCCTGGGTGCTGCATAGTCTCTCCTGCTGCTGGGCCCGTCACTCACGCTCTGCCCTACAGACTCCGGCTCGTCCGTCCAGTTTAAAAGCAGCACCTTATGGGGGCCTTTTCCTGACACCGTGCCCTGCACCTTGGGTGCTCTGTGACCCCCCTTCCCCTGTGTCCTGTGTGGGCCTTCAGGACAGCCGTGAGCAGTGCTACACGGAGCGTGGTGTAGAGTGGCCAGGCAGTGACACTCAGGGAGGTGGTGGGAGGGGTGGCAGCCCAGCTGGGCTCAGAGCAGGGGGACACTGTCCTTCGAGGGCAGCATCTCTGCCTCTTTTTTCATTGGCCCCCAGAGCCAGTCCCAGTGCTGGAGACAGCCCGACATTCAAATACTTCTCAAGTGCAAGGAAGAGCTCCCTCGGAAGCCAGAGTTTTAAAAATGGTTCTGGCTTTTTCTCCAGTGTTTGTTTGTTTGTTTATTTATTTATTTTTTATAGGTACGTAGCCCATTCCTGTAACTTCTTTCTCTTCCCTACAACGTTTGGGATTTTGGATTCGGAATTCTCTTTCCAGGCTTCTAGTGTTCAGTTCCTGAATCAGTATGGCTTCGACTATAACAAGGTATGGCGCTGGAGAAGGGGAACGGGACAGTTTGAAGGTTTGGCTCCCGAGCTGTCTTACCGTCCGCACACAACCCAGCACGGAAGGGTTCTTTTTTCATCTGCTCCCTCGCCGAGGGGACGGTCCTACTAGATGCCTCGTTCTCCTCCCGTCTCTAGTTTCTCAAAAATGGCATCCCATACATGAACGAAGAGCAGGAGAAGAAAATCAAACAGAACATCCTAACTGGGAACTGGAAGGTTCGCAGGTAAAAGCTCATTTCTCCGGTGCCCTGGGGGTTTCTTGGTGGCCGGTGTTTTTCTGCGTTTCCTGGAGGCGGGGGAGGAGGCATGCTCCCCCCACCCAGAGCGTGGTGACCTCGCGCCGGCACCTGTAGCTGATGGGGTGGCTTCTGCGGCACGTGCTCAGCCAAACATGACAGCGCCAAGTGCTGGTGGTCGCGTTTCTCCGCTCGAGTGGAGAAAGCTCTCACTGCACTGAGAATGATTTCAGTGTTTGAAAACGAAGGGGAAGAAAGAAAAAGACCAAGAACTAACTGACTCTTAATGTGGTACTCGGAGACGCAGGAGCTTTGCCCGCCCCGGTGCGAGGCGGGGAAATGGTCTCGTCGGACTTCCCGTGAGATGTAAATGTTTGTTGGCCTTCGGTGTGATCTGAGGGGTTTTTCAGGGGTGAATTACGGGTAACCCTGACCATGTCAGTCACCTCAGTCCCGGCTGAGACGTGTCACCTCAGGCCCTTGCTTCTGCTGTATTCCCTGTGGGCAGGTGTTCTGCCTTTTCTCTTGGAGCCCAGTGCCAGTTGGACTTGAAACCCGGTCTTCCCATAAGGCCGGGAGAGATGCGAGTGGCAGCCTTTGGAGTAGAAGGCCACCTGGTCCCTGGCAGGCCCTGCTGTCTGTCGGGCGTGTGTGGTTTTGAACAAGTTATTTCATATCTTTGGGCATTCTTTGCCTTGATCAGGAAGGGGGTTCAATTAGACCTAGCTTTTAACTCTGGAATATCACGATGAATTCTCTGGTCCAGGCCATTATCTTCTATAACGTTCGAGGGTTTTTGTTTTTTTTTTTTTAAACCATTTGTGGTTTCCACATAAAATGTAGTTTTTCTATTTTTTTTTTCCCCCTAGGGGAAAAACAATTTGAATTTGTCACCTTCTGTTATTTTCCAATGTTGGAGAAAAGTCCTTCCGTATCTCGAAATAACATCGTGTTCTTACATTTCGAGCCCAGGAGAAGATGTACTCGCCCAGATTCCCGTGGCTGCCTTATCTCGCCAGATGGTGCTTGCTTTCTCACCTCTGCGAGCGGAGTGAGGCAGGCAGGCCCGAGAGGGAGGCGCAGGGTTGGCTAGGCCCCCCCCCCCCCGTCCCTTTTCCTCCCCGCGTCCTAGCGAAGCAGCAAGGGATGGAACGTTCTCCTGCGAACATGCGGGAGAGGCTTAGGCCAAGTGCTCGGCTTCCGACTGCGGAGTGAGACTTGGAAAACACCGGGTCTTTTCGGGGTCCGTTCTCCTTGCCAAGATCATCGCAGTGTTAGAACCGGCGGCGGTGCTCCGATCGTGGCCGCATCCCGCCGGTTCCCCGCAGCTTTCGTGTGCCCGTTTTCAGTTCTCTGGACAAAGACCAGATCAAGGTGGTGATCAACGAGGTGACGCGCTGGCTGGACCTGGCGGAGGAAGGCGACTGGATGACCCTCCCCGGCATCGCTGGTAGGCAGGAGCCCACTCCCCCGACCCGGCGGTGTGGGGCGCTGGTCCCCGGGGCTGGGGCATCTGTTCGGCAGGCGTGTGGCCCTCGTGAGACACAAAGCGCTGACCTCAGTTCAGAAGTCGCAGGCCTTCTGACCGATTCTGAATTTTAAGGCCGAGGAAGTGAAGTTTCATTCTGAGCCATTGGCTTGTCCCAGGCCTGGGGGCCCTCGGTACTGTTGTTTACGTTTGTGAACCCCGGGATTTTTCCTGCACTGTGGTGGAACCGCAGTGAACATGGCCTTGATCTCCGAGACCCTTTCCAAGGGATCTGCGAGGTCAAAACTATTGTCAAAACATCGCTCGGCTATCCCTGAGCTATCGCTTAGCATAGCCACCATGCCACTGCACTCGAGGTGGCTCTTCCAGCACCTCAGCCAGGAGTAAGGTGTCATGTCAAGCCCTGTCGGTGGCCGTTATATTCTTTGTTGCCACTTACTCTCAGTTAAAAAAAAAAACACCACTTGAGAACCTCCTTGGTGAAGGCGTAATCATTGTTAATTTTATCAAATCTCAACCTTTGTTCCTTTTTAAAATTATTTCATGTGACAAATGGGGGTCAGACTATAAGTCTGCATAAAACGCTGCTGCTGGCTCAAGTGCGGTGGCCGCCGTGAGGACAAGCCCTCGGCCACGTCGAGAGCTAAATCGGCTGCTTTTTTTCCCCCCCATGGAATATTTTTACTTAAAGGAACTAACTGGTTATTTTGACTTGGGTATTTTTAGTCATTTTCTTGAATGAAAAAAACCTGACACTTGCAGTATTTGCTAGTAACAAAATAGGAGCTTTCCATCGAGAACCAGAATTTCGGAAAACGTAAGTCTGTCACCCTACGCTCGGCAGCTTCTCAGCACAGGGCCCTTTCTGATGATGTCGGTGGCCATATTTCCAAGTGTCCTTTGTTGGTACTGTGTAATGAAACGTGTGCACGTTGGAAGATCTGCAAAACTTAGGCAAACCAGTGGCTCCCGAATAACCACATGATGGCATGAAATCTGGGGCTGAAGCAGAATGGGTTTCTTGTTCTAAAAGGAAACTTTACAACTTTACATCTAGTGTGCTGTGTTAATAGCTATAACCCACATACAAAAGGACTCTGGGATTCTCGATTTTAAGAGTGGCTATGAGATAGGCTTGGAGACTGGCCCCCCCTAGATCACACCATGACAGATGGGCCCATCCCTGTGACATAGGCTGGTGGGCTTGGGCACGCCCGAGAGCTGCTTTCCGTGTGACCCACCCGTCTCTCGGCTTGAAGGTGGGCGGCCGGTCCAGGGTCCGCGTGGCCCCGTGGCAGTCTTGTGTTTCCTTGCTGTAGGCTTCCAAGCCTTCGAGGTCCAGCTGGTGCTGAGGCAGGCCCTCCCTGACATCTGGACCATGCTGAGGGACCAAGGGGTGAGTGCCCGCCCATCGCTCCCCTCTCATTGGGCCAGGGCTGGCCTCTGTGAAAGGGGTCCCTCCCTCTCCCACGTCCCCCTCCTCCTCTCCCTCTCTTGCAGGAAGAACCACTTCCGCTTCCTCCCCAGGGCTCAGGGACCCGGTCTCTGCTTCTCCTTCCAGGTCATAGTGAAGAAAGTGAGTAAACAGCATCGCTGGTATCTTGAGAACACCTCCTGCGATCGAGAGAGCTGTTGGAAGGAGAAGATCCTTCTCTCCGCGAGGGGTTTTTCTGTGTTTTTCCAGATGCTGGTGAAGGCCCAGAAGGTAGGAAAAATACCTTTTCTTGGTCTTTGGCCGCCTTCCGTATTTCTGGCTGGAGAACCGACGGGCCCTCCAACGATAGGATTCGTCGAGATGAGTGATTCCTTCTTGTTGCTAACTGGCTGTATGGACCTGACCTTGCATTCGTCAGGCCGTAGTAGAGTAAGCCGAGGAAAGGCTGTCCGTGCGAAATACTGTTTGTTCCTTCCAGGCACGTAGACATTTTAACACTGATTGACCTCAAACTATTTGGGGACTTGAATGTGTCTGCTTCACAGTTTGGATTCCCAGTATAGACCTGGCCTCAAGTCCCATCTCTTCATTGCTTCTCTTCCTTTCTGGAATTCAAGCCCTCAGGCTACTTTTCGTGGGGGGTGGGGATGAGGGTGAAGATGGGATTACCGTGTGGTCAGGATCGCAGCGGGTTCTAAAGCTACATACCCTTTTGCAAGAGGGGTTATCCGTCGGTGACGTCTGCTTGTATTTTTAAAATTTAAGTTCTCACCTGTCGCTTTCCTCCAAGTAGCCCTTGGTGGGACACAACATGATGATGGACCTGCTGCATCTCCACGAGAAGTTCTTCAGGCCCCTCCCAGGTGGGTGCGCCGGGCTCCTGCGGTCGCCCCGTGAGCGCACCCTCCCCGGGGCTGCGGCTCCCGGGGGTTCAGGTGGATCTGTGCCGTTCCCCGTGCTCCCCGAGCAAAAGACCAGGGGTTTTTCTCAGGGAGGATAGATGACCCTTGAATCGGTCCTGCCCCCCTCATCATCGGTCTCAGCACGTAAAACCCGGCACAGTCAGAAACGTGGCGGAGATGAGCCCCCCCGTGCTCCCTGCCCCCGTCCTGACGCTTTGCCTTTCCTCTGCTGTGCGCCCCGAAACGTCTTCGATCGCACTGTGTGTTTGCTTCTGCGTTTGTTTTTTTACTTACCAAAAGCATTTGCTCGTGTCGCTAACTGCCACCCGTGCTTTCGATGGCTGTGCGGGCCTGGGCCATGGCCGCAGCCGGCTCTTCGCTGGCCGATGCCGTGGCGAGGCCGTTGAAAGCGTGGGGTGCGGGAGCCAAGCTTGGGTCCTCCTTTCCCCTGGTCGGGTCCGCTCCCGAGCGAGTTACGCGGACACACCTCCTCTCGGTTCCCTTGTCCTCCCCGGAGCAGGGTGTCACCAGGACCAACATCGTAGAGTCATTTTGAGATTAAATGAAGCCAAGGTCCAGAGAACACTGGTCTATTCAAAGGGTGGGAAGGTTCCAGGAGTGATTTCCACCCCCGAGACATGAGCCTATCGAGAGACCTGGGGGAGAACTAGAGGAGAAATTAATAATAATAATAAGCACTCACTACAAAGCTAAGCAAACATCGCACCGAGTGCTGAGAGGACAGAAGCTGTGCACGGAGGGGATATGGCTGGAGAACCCCGCACGGGCCTGGTGCGACGCGCCAGCGGCGGAACGTGGTGGGGTGGTCGTCACGTTCCACGCTGGAGCGGCGGCGACAAGCACCCGAAGCTGGGGAATCGCCCACCCGCATAAATGTGCTGTTTGTTTAGAGAGACGGGGCGGGGGGGCGGGGACACCAAAGGAAGGGAGAGCAGGGTTCCCTGGAGAGTAGGAAGTGGGGGCGGGGTAGTGAGAAGATAGGGGTCTTTTTTGGGTTTGTTTTTGCAATCAACCTTTTTACATGTGGGTATAATTTAATAAATATACCAATTAACAGTAAAAAAAATTATCAAGCTCTTTATTCACACAGTGATTTTTAGTTTGATTTTTTTTTTTCTCTGAACAGCCATTTACAAATGATGCTTTCACGTAATTTCCGATAACACACCTTTCTCCCTTTTCTGTCAGCTGGAACTTTCCGACGTGGGTTAAGGCAGTTTGCAGCCACGGCATCCTGAATTTGCAGGAACGCCGCGCGGCTTCTGCCGTCACACGTGGCGGTGGCGGGGGCCTGTTAGGCGTCCTTGGCATTAAGCGGGCAGGACGCTTTCTGTTTCTGTCCCGTTCCGTTTGTTCGATTGATTAACCCGGGGGTGACACGCCAGGCTGGAGACCTGTCCTTCCTGTTTTTACCCACAAACTCACTTCCGGCTCTGGGTCTTTCCCTGCAGAAAGCTACGATCAGTTTAAGCTGAACATCCACAACCTGTTTCCTGTCCTCATCGATACCAAGAACGTGACGAAGGACATCTGGAAGGTAACGAACGGATGAGAGTCTTCGGCTGAGGAATGCTTCTTTCTTCCTAGTAACAACTTATCTTTCTCTCTCTCTCTCTTTTTAAAGATTGTTCCTCGTACCCTTTTCTCAAAGTTCATAACCAGAATCTGTGTCCTCTTCTGGGTCGTGTTAGTTCATATATGAATTTTTTTTTTATTTCCCTCATCCAAGTTCTCGTGTTTCGACTGGCGCGTGTGTAGTTTATGTGCTTATTTAGACGGGACGACAGAATTCATACGTAGAGCACTTACCTAGTAAGTCTTTGCAGCACGTGCAAAGGGCATCGTAGGGGGTGTCCCCTCTTGGAAAACCTTGAGAAGACATCTCGACCGAGCCTTGAGGTTCTGGGTTTTCAACCCTGACAGCCCATCAGAATCACCTGGGAAGCAAAATACTGATACCTGGGCCCCGTCAGCTGCCTGCCCGATTTCGAGGGGGCAGGGTGTTTCTGAAGCTTCCAGGGGACTTCTGCGGGTTTGAGGCCGTGTACTCCACGTGGAACGGGGGGACACCCGACTGGTTTCAATACCACGTCTAAGTTAAACTGAGGAACAAAAAGGGGGATCAGATCGGTGTTTTAAAGCTCTAAGCGCATCATTTAGATCCAACAGGGAGCCACAGTGAGACGGGGCTGCTTGGTCCACCTCTGCCCAGAGCCGTGCTTTCTGTCCTCCACACATTGTCGGCCCCGACGGTGTGCTGTGATGCTGCCCGTTTCCGTCTACACCGAGTCCTGGCGGGGAGGCGGGGGGTGGGGGCGCAGGGCTGACCTGAGGTAACCC
Source organism: Macroglossus sobrinus (assembly GCA_004027375.1). NCBI lineage: Eukaryota > Metazoa > Chordata > Mammalia > Chiroptera > Pteropodidae > Macroglossus > Macroglossus sobrinus. Next base: position 264,244 of record PVKZ01002098.1, read on the forward strand.
GTGCTGTTCCTTTCCACGGGACATGGAGTGAACTCTAGGACGTGGTCGCCTGGCACTGCCTGAGGCCCTCTGGTCCTTAGAGCGCCTGGTGTCCTGTGTATGTGCCCTTGGTCTGGCCTGAGGCCTTGGAGTCTCGTGTTTTTCTGGAACCCCTTAAACGCTTGTCTTTGAAGGAAGATGGTGTGAGCTGTGTCTGTGGCAGCGTTCTCTAGCTTTGGTTATTGGGTCCCTTATCCAAGGACGCTAGGTCCCCTGGGCCACTTGAAGGGCTCAGTCTGTGTATGTTCGCAGAGAAAGCATCATCTTCCAGGCCATTTTAGTGGCCATTTGATAATTCCTGAAATGGATAACAGAGGCACACATTTTTTTTTTTTTTGTTCTCCCTAATGCGTTTTCCGTAATTACAGGAACTAAATTTCCCGAGGGTCTCGAACCTGTCTGAAGTTTACGAGGTCCTGAGCAGGTAAGAACTCCGGCGATCGGAGGCCCCTGGAGGGCAGGTTCTCAGCCGGGCGGTTCTGCCCCTGGGACTCGTTTGCAATGTCGCGACTGTCTGGTCGTTACAACTCCAGGAGCCTGGGTGGCTCGTGAGTAGAGGTGAGCATGCCCTGGAAGACCCCACGTCGCTAGCGCTGTGGTTGAGAACCCCCTTCTAAATGGGGGGGACCTGGGAAAATACCTGCAGCTGCTTAATGATGTGGTACTTTCTGATGGCCACGGCTTTATTTTTCTTTTGGTTCGTTTGATTTTGGGAGTGATGCACTCTGGGAACAGGGTTTTTTTTTTTTTTTTTTTTTTTCCCCTTTCGACGTCCCTCCCGGGCCTACGGCAGTGCAAAGCATTAACCGCGCACACGGGTGGAGGCTGCCGACACTTGGGTGGGTCCCCGACCTCCGGGGCGCACCGACCCTGCCTCAGGCCCTGTGTTTCTGGGGTGCAGGCAGGCACAGTCTGCCCTTCAGGCCGCTGGGCAGCAGCCTGAGGGCAGAGCCAGCACCCTTCATGCTGGGGCCCAGGCCCGGGTGGAGCGTCTGGTACATGCTCAGAACCATCCCGCTGAGCCTCGTGCCCGTGTCCCCTTTCACCTGTCCTGTCACCTGCTTACCCTGTGTGCCCATGGCTCACTTTCTTCTTTCTTTAAAGGTGTTCCGGTATCGAGGACATGTTTATGAAGAGGGTGACAGGCGAACAGAAGGGTGGTTTTCGGTGGTTCCTCCCGCCTCTGCTTTAATCTCTATTTCTTTTCTCTAACAGTGACTTGAATCCCACGAAGAATTCTGGGCCCGTGATCATTCACGCAAGCAAGTGTGAGAAATACGGTACGAGCCCAGGGGCCCAGGGGCGTGTGTACCCCACCACAGAGCCCTGAGGCATTAGACTTCAGACCCAGTCGCAGGGGTGGGGGCGTCACCTGGGGTGTTCCTCACCCAGGCGCCGGGATCCCTCCCACCCCCTTCCTCAGAAGGCGTCATCCCGGGTGGGTGCGTGGTGCGTGGGAGGTCCCGGGTAGGCGGGGCGTCTGTGCTCCCCTTTGCCGTGGGGCCCGTCTGGTGAGAAGCAATCTGCGTCCTGGCCCCGTGGATGCTCATAGCGCTGTGGGGAGGGGGGAGTAGGGGTGAGGATGGGGTGCGTGTGTGTCTGGAGGAGCAGTGGCTGGTTGTGCCAGCCTGCATGGGTGTGGCCCCGGGGGGCAGGCTTGGGGCGGTGCGCACAGAGGGTGAGTGTGCGACTGTTGGGGGAGTGGGTGGGGGAGGGTGTGACCAGGCTCCCTTTCCGTTCTCTCCTGCTTCTGGACAACGCCTCAGTGGAGACAAAGTACCCCCACGAAGCCGCGTACGATGCCTTCCTCTGCGGGTCCGGTGAGCGTCGCTGTCCTTCTAGAAGCAGACCCGGGCTGTACTCGCCACCCTTCCCCGCCACCCCAGGGTCCCCGTGGCTCTCCGGGCGGGTCGCACGTCGTGGAATGGAGCCCGAGTCTGCGTGTTTTGACGAGGCGGTGAGGTTGGGCCGTGACACTTGTTACATGTCTAGCTTTCTTCTTTTTTCTTTTTTTTTCTTGCAGTGCTGTTGAAAGTGGCCCACTTGCTCCTGTGGAGGGTGCACGGGTGAGTCCGTCCTCTCACCCCGGGGTCTGGTCAGCGGTCGGGTTTGTCCAGCGCTTGCCATACGCTGAGATCCCCCGGCGCCCTGCTCTCCCGAGGAAGGTCATTGCGTGGGCGCCCTCCGTGACTGGTGGCAGCTTCCTCCCCGGGACGGCCTTGTCCCCTTGCCCGCCGCCCCAGCCAGCCCTGCCCCTCCTTGCCCCCTGTCCCGGCGTGGGAAAGCCGCGCATCGGGAGGCCCAGGCAGTGGCCCAGCTTCTCACGTCCGTGTAGGTCACAGCTGGGGGGGGGGGCAGGTGTTCAGGTCCGGTGACGACACGTCCTCGGGGCCACGTGGTCAGGCGGCCCGGGGCAGCGACCAGGAATTGGCAGGCTGGGGAGCGCCCTCCACACCCTAGGCTGGAGTCGAAGCGCGTCTTCGGTGGCGGCGTCACAGGTGGTGACGCCGGCCCCAGGGACACACCAGTCCCCTGGGCCTTGGCGGGCGGCCGGGCGAAGGAGCTAAGCGGAACAGCGACGTGTTCCTTGGGGCGGACTTGGAACCCGCCCTGCGCTGGGCACAGCCTGCACGCGTCTGTTTTCTCAACGGGTGTCACGCGCAGAAGTCCGTGACGTGCCCATGTGAGCCTCATGCCTTAAATAAGAAACGTGCTGTCCCGTCCCCCCTTCTCCTGTGCCTTGCTGGCATCTCGGCGCCCGCTGGGAGGTACACGTGCTGACTGCGGGGGCCGCTAACGGCGGTGGACCCCCGAGTTCCTGACACCCGGGCCTCAGTCCTCACGGCGTAAAAACCCTCCCGGGTCTGGAGAAGCCCCGGAGAGACCCAGGCCTGCCAGGCTGGCGGTGGAGCGCGGCTGTGGGGTGAGGGACACCCACTAGGAGTCAAGGGCAATGTCACGTCAAGATATGAGAAAGTGGACCCTTCTCTGAACAGTGGCTGCTCGTAAATTATGAGCTTGTCACTAATGTCCGTCAGCAGAGGCGTCCTCACCAAACTGTCGCCAACACAGGGTGGCCTCCCGGAAGCTGCGCTTTAGCTTGGGCCGTGAAGGGGCCCTTCTGAGATCGGTCGTTTGCGGGGAGCCCACTGACCCGAGCCCCAGACTGGTGAGGGGAGGAAAAGGGGGAATCGTCGGAGACAGCGGCTCCTCCCCTGTTTTCTGTCCCCAGAGCCTTAGCTTCAGCCGAGGACATGTGCGTAACCACCCGTGGGCCTGAGTGCCTTGGGCTTCTCTCTGTCCATGCAGTGCCAGCTCCATACCCGAGTCGTCCTTCCCCCTGTACCTCGACGTGCTGGCTCCCTACGTGAACCAGGTGAATCTGATCCGCGCCGGGGTCCCTAAGATCGTGAGTAGCCTTCACTTCGCTTTTCTTTATCCCACTCGGAGGCCACGCTGGGTCTCCGGGGCGTCTTGGGGGATCCTGATAAGGACCAAAATCGGGGCCAAGAGGGTGCTCACGCCCCACCAAACCTGTTGTTTTTTGGGGGGAGGGGTCTTCCTGCTGAGACCATCGTGGATCTCCTCCCCCTCCTC